>PVJX010001292.1:74679-170137 GCA_004027295.1 Dolichotis patagonum
CTGATGGCTTTTAATATTCTGTTCTTATATTGAATTTCTGGGATCTTGATTATTATGTGTCTGGGTGTAGCTCTGTTTGGGTTGTAGGTGGCTGGAGTTCTGTATGCTTCATACCTCTGCATATCATTTCTTTTTTCTATGCTTGGGAAATTTTCCTTAATAATTTCTGTGAATAGCCATTGTAATTCCTCTGTTTTGACTCCTGCTTCTTCATTCACATGCTTTATTCTTAAGTTATATATCCTCTTGTCGTCTTCCAGTCTTTGTATCTTTATTGCCTGCTCCCTTGTTATTTTTAAGAGATCTTCCCTTTCATGATCACATGTTGCAAGCCTGTGTTCAATTTTTGATAGTCTGTCTTTGTTTTCGTTCAAGCAGTTTTGCCAGCTTTCTATGGAGCCTTTCGTTTCCTGATAATCTCTTTGAATCTGCTTCATGAATTCTAGGTTTTTTCTGTATTCATCATTAAATTTTTCTCTCCTTTTGTGTTCCTCCATTTTTCTGTCTGTGTCTCCTTGAAAGGTTCCCAGCCTTTCTTTTATTAATCTACTTATCTCTTTTTTAATTTGAATTAATATTTCAGTTTTGGTCCCGCTTACGAGGTCATGAAGATATCTCTTTATGTCTGCTAATGCTGTGTTTGATGTTGCATGTTTGTTGACCTCAATCTCTTTTGTGTTTACCTCTCCTGGATCAATGTTCTGAGGGTTGGGGGCTGGGGTTTTTTTCTTATTTCTCCCTTTCGTCATGTTTTTGGTTCCTTCCATACACGTGTACAGTGTAATTCCCAGACCCTTTTTTTGTTGGTTAAAGTTCCTCTAGAAGGCGCAGGCTAGGAGCTTTTGCCCTCTTCAGTCAGTTATCAGAGATTAAAGTTCAGGGTGCGCTGGCTCCTTCCCTATGGGCCAGTCAACCTTTGCAGGCCTTCACTGCATCAGTGTGCACCAATATCAGGGAATTAATTTGTAGTGACTCACTGGGTCCCATCCAGGGGCACAGTCAAGTCGAACCAGATTCCACCAATCTGCTCGATGAGGGGAGCAAACAACTGAAGCCACTTCCTTATGGTGTTAGGGCTGTCCCCAAATCCAACATGTCATCCTGTTGGCTTCCCCTTTCCCGTGGGAGGGTCTTATTCCCATCATTCACCACATGTTGATTCCGGTCCCTGAGAACTGCTGAGTTCCCCGACCTCTGACCTCCGCGCGGCTGATGTGTGAATTCATGGTGCCTCTGGTTGGGTCGTGTGCAGGACTGGTCCTGAGCCACACCCAGGACTGTTCAGCTCTTCACTCTGGCAGCTCAAGCCAGTCGCTTTGGCAAGGATTCCTTTGTCAGGTCTCCAGCAGGGACTCAGGTGGCTCGAGGAGTGCACTGTGCTCGCTGATCTTCTCTTATGGTAGCCCCAGGACCTCATATTCAAGCAGTTTTTTGCATTTTAGTTTCTTCGTGGGTTGTGAGAGTCCATCTCTCTCTGTTTGGGTCTCTCCAGGGTGTTTTATTCTGGCATTTAAGCTGTCTCTCTCAGAGAGTGTCCCTCTCCTGCTACCTACTGGTCCACCGTCTTTGGACTCTCTTCCCTTTCAATTTCATTGAAGAGTTTGAGGAGCGTCGGGACTAAGTCTTCTTTGTATTTCTTGTAGAATTCCACAGTGAATCCAACTGGGCCTGGGCTCTTTTTTGTTGGCAAGGACTTGATTACATTTTCAATTTCATTAATAGAAATTGGGTTATTCAGCAGTTTTACATCTTCCTGATCCATCTTTGGTAGTTCATATGTATCTAGGAATCTGTCTATTCTTCTGTGTTATCGAACCTATGAGAGTAGAGGTTTTCAAAATAGGTGTTGATGATCTTCTGTATTTCCACTGAGTTTGTAGTAATTTCACCTTTTTCATTCCTTATTGCATGAATTTGAGTTTTTTCTTTCCTTTTTTTTAATAAGGTTGGCTAGTAGCTTATCAATTTTATTTATTCTTTCAAAGAACCAACTCTTTGATTCATTGATTCTTTGAATTGTTTTCTCAGACTCTATTACATTAATTTCTGCTCTGATCTTTATAATTTCCTCCCTTCTTTTGGCTTTGGGTTGAAATACTTCACACCACTGGGGGTGGTAGTGAATGCCTGTAATACCAGCACTTGAGAGGCTGAGGCAGGTAGGTCATTGCAAGTTCCAGACCAGCCTGCACTACAAAAGTGAGCCCAAGGCCTATTTGAATGCATAGTGAGACCCTGTCTCAGAAAGCCAAAAACAGAAATACTTTACACAAAGCTCTTTTGGTACTTACAGTTTGTGTTGAAAAGTCTGTTGTAATTCTAATGGGTTACCTTCATATGTGATTTTTATATTTTGTGTTACATTATTAGAATTCTTTTTGTTTTGTTTTGTTTTGCTTTGTTTTTCATCTGGTATTTGAATCATTATGTCTTGAAAAGCTGCTTTTTTCATTATAATTGTTTAGTATTCTGTAAGTCTTATTTATTTTCATGCCAACCACTTTTCTCATATTTCAGAAGTTTTATATGAGAGTTCTATAAACAAATGTGTGCTACTCAGTGTGTGCTGTGTTATACTCTAACTCCAATTAGCTTTACATTGATCTTAGCATCTTCTAGTAGCCATTGGAAGATTTTTGCTTGTTTCCTTATATTTTCTGGGGATTTTTAGAGTACTTCGTTATAATTTACTATTTTGTCCTATGTTTCAGAAACCCTGACTTTATCTTGATCATTTTTGCAGTTTATGAATTCTTTACCTTTTTATATATTTTATATTTTTGCCTGATATTTTTTCATGGATTGTATACTATTAATATGTCTGTCATTCATATTTTCAACCATTTTGGTTAGCTCTTCCAATTTTTTATGTTTTCTCCAAATCCATATTCATCACTATGTGTGATGATTTCATAAACTATTGAGTCACAACTTCTTTGAACTTGTCAAATTTCTTCAAATAATTGCTTCAAATATTGCTTCAAATAATTCATACAGTTCTGCTACCTGGCATTTGCTTTCCTCTCCATTTTTGTCCTTAGATCTGCCTGTGGAGGTTTGGGATATCTTGAGGGATCTTGTTACTTTGTTTTCCAAAGAGACTGTGTGTATGTATATCCTTATTTTTTATTTTTCCATTTAAAAGTTAGGTTCAAGTAGGATGGGGATAATTTATAATTTATATGAAGAACTTTTTAGAAAAATACTGCTTTCCTATGATGTGTGTTTAGGTTTATTTGTCCAGGACAGTATTTATATCTCAGCTACTTAATTTAACTGATTTTGACTCTGTCTCTGTGTTTTTAAGAAAAGATATACTTCTAGTTATAAAACCATCAACAGATCCAATAATACATCACTTATCTGTGATAGACCTTGCTGTTCTAGTTACATCCTTTATGAATACTCCTTGAAATCTATCTTCAATTTTTATTAACAGCTATTCTACAATGTGGCAGGAGAAGTTAAGGGGAGAGATTAAGGGAGCTGTAAAAGAGGAGTCGGTCAGTAGGTATGAGATAGATGGGGGTATAATAATAAGTAAAAATTCAGGTACAGAGTCAAATTCTGTCAAATTTAGTTCAATTGAAGCATATTGTTGAGAATTTGAAGAAGAGCTATGTAGAGGCAAGGGCAATCTAGCATACAAGTGAGATGCATTGTAGAAAACTGTGAAGATATCAGAATCTGTTTATATCTTTGTGTACTTGTAATGTGAAAAAGAATCAAGGGGAGTCAGAGGACTAGATAAGATAAGGAAGAGCAAAAGGAACAGAATGGAGGAGACAGAGGGTTAATAAGAAAGAGAACAGAGCAAGTGAGAGCCAGAGATCTGAGCATCTCTTGAAGGTTGACCATATGCAATATAGCAAATAAGGGGGATTTCCTTCTACCATATCTTTATAGGCAAATATTTTTATCACTATTTCGCTTTGTTCTGACTAATGACATTGTCTATTCAATATTCTGTTTTGATAAGTTCTGTAATGTCCTGTATTTCCTTTGATTTTGCTATACCTGATTGAAAGAACAACTATTGTGAAGATAATGAGATATACTAGCACCTATTACTGTTATCCGGTAACCTGCTGTGAAGTTCTATACCAATTTCACTACACTGTCTCAACTGGCTTTGTTCCATCTTGTTCTGTTGTGTTTTACTATCATCAAAATAATAAAAAAAATTTTAAAAAAGAAAGAAAGAGAACAGAATATAGTGAACCAAAAATTTGAGATTAAGAATTTAAAATTGTAAGAAACCTGCAAGAAACAAGAAAGTAAAATTGCTATAGGAGCTTCAGTTGAAACTAGATAAAGAGTTGAGTGAGAAGAGAGTGAAAAAAATAGACACTAAGTAAGTAGAAGTAAAAAAAAAAAACATCTACCAGGAACTCAGTTCAAATAATCCATGTGATTCATTCATGGATAGTCTTTAGTGGATTAATCCATTGACAAGTTCATGACTGAGGATGCTGATAGGAACTTAGGCCTGGTTGGAGGTAGGTCACCTGTGATGTGACCTGGAAGAGTTGATTCTTGTGCATGGTTTTCCTTTCTGCTGTGCTTCCTGGCTGCCATGAGCAGAGGCACTTTCCTTCACCATGACCTATCACCATCCCATTTCAGTCTTGAAGTCAGCCACCAATGACTGAATTCTCTGAAATAATAAAAATCAATTATTTTCCTTTAAATTGCAAATGTGTTTGGGATTTTGTTTCAGTAGCAGAAAAGCTGTCTATGTCATCTGCTTTATTGCTTCCTTCCATATCTGCAAAATTATTTTTTCCTGTTTTAATTAACCTTAAATTTTCAATAAAACTTTGAGATGTGATAGGATGACCCACTTTACTTCTTCCTGATATTAATGAGAATGTTTAGAGTTTCTCATTATTAAACATAATTTTAGCTACAGCTTCACTTTTTTTTTTGTACTGGAAATTGAGCTTATGACCTCATGCTTGCCAGGCAGGCATTTATACTGCTGAGCTAAATCCCAGGCCCTTAGCTATAGGTTTATATGTCATTTTTTTATCAGGTTGTGAAAGTCCCCTTCCATTTTTAGTACACTGAGATTTTATGTGTATGTGTGTGAAGAAAAGGAGTTATATTTTGTCAAATATCTTTTTGAGTGTTTTGATAGAATTATGTTATTTTACTTAGCATATTCAAGTGATGAATTACATTAATTAATATTTAACCATCTTTGCATACTTGATTAAATCCTGATTTATCAGAGTATATAATTCTTTCAATGACTGTGGGATTGATTTCCTAATATTTTGTTTATGACTGTTCATGGGAGATAATTTATTAATCATATTTTTCTTTTCTTGTATGATTAGCCTGGTTTTGGTATTAGAATAATGCTGTACAAAATATTCTTTTATAAAGATCCTATAATTGAGAACTTTCATGAATTTTGATGACAAGATCATCAAAGGAGCTGTTGGTCATATAAAATATTATTTATGGGGCTAGGGATTTAGCTCAGTGGTTTATGTGCCTGCCTGACAAGTGCAAGGTCATGAGCTCGATCCCCGGTACCAAATATATATATAATTTATGTCATGATGATTTTCTTCAATAATAAGTAATGATTTTATCTTCATAATCACCCAGAGCTCCTCATTTTTAAATTTTAATTTTATTTCTTTTTCTGCCATACCCATGCAGGGGAGAATGAATATAAGGTGCATAACTATTACTAGGTCCCTGGAAGCTAACAGTGGGGTTTCTGAACTTGCATAATTTTAGGAGGATATTCCAAGGTAAAGAATATCACTGTAAGGAATTCCTTGGTAGTTTGATGTTTTTACAAATTACTTGCTTCTTTAAATTTCTAGCCTTCTTTTAAGTATTGTCACTTTTTTGAGTTCAAGGCCAAAGTTTAAAAACTTTGAAAATAAATATTGTTTAAAAAATAACTAATATTTTGGTAGAATTCAAATTCATGTTACATTTAATTCTCTGTCAGGTACTAGTTTCAAATTAACTTAGAATAAAGCTATAATTAAGAGATACTTTGGTAACAAAAAAGAGAAACTTTTTAAAATGTTTATTCTTTTAGGAAATAGTTTACCAAATTTCAGTTCTTGAAGAATTAAAAAACTCACTGGCAGCTGAACAAAATACTTCAGATATGAAATAACATCATTAAACTCAAAATATTCATTAATCAAAATGTTTTCATCAAATATCTTGATGTCCTCTTTTTCATTTTTGTATTCTGGTTCAGAAATTGAAGTTTCTGAAAAACTGTGTCTTGGGCTGGGAGTTTAGCTCAGTGATGTTAAACACCTGCTCGGCAAGTGCAATGTCATGAATTCCATCCCTGGTACCAAACTAACAAACAAACAAACAATCACCACAACTGTGTCTTGTCAAAGGCACCATTTTGATGAAACTTTTCATTTTGAAAAAATAATTTGCAATGACTATCAAAACTTGCATTTAAGGTAAATACAGAAATGAAAGTTTGTTCAAAACAAAATTTGGATTATAATTTTATATTAATTTCTTATAAAGATTGTTATAAACTATAAAAAGCTTGAGTTAAAATAACAGGATTTTATTTTATCACATTGTGGAGTTGTTAAATCTGAAATCAGTGTCACTAGACCAAAACCTAGATATCTATGAGCTTTACTCTTTTTGGAGGCTTTATAAGATAATTTAATATTGACAATTTAAATGCTGACAGCACTCCAATATTTATATGAACTTCTTTTCTTTGGTCCAGCTTCAGACACTTAGCTAGCTCGAGAAGAGAGTTCAGAGGTATGGAAAATTTGGTAGGCAGAAACTTCTCTTCAATCTGCTATATATTTATCCAACTCTTACATCCAGTAAATCAAATTCATTCTTATTTTCTCATTATTCACAGCAAATCAATCACTGTTTTATAACATGTCTTCAGAAATGGTCCACATTTTTCCACTTCCAGCATTATCTTACTGCTTCAGTATAATATTCATTAATGTAAGAGATTTTGACTCTCTCCATGTTTATCCACCTCTTTTAGTTCTTACTGTTACCTTACCATCTCTTTATATATATTACAAAAATTTCAAGATACATTTCCATGTTCCTATCCAGATCTACCACTAAACACTCCTTACTCTACTTGCTCCAAGTCCCAGGTAGCGTTTTCATCTGATTATCCAAAGATGTTCAAAAATTATCTCTTTAACCTTCAGAACTTTGCATATGAATTTTGGTCCACTCCATAGTCATGTACACTTTTTAAAATTTATTTTTGGTCATTTTGTTCCCTTTTTTCCTTAAATATATGTATTAATTCTTTAGGAACAAACATAGTGATTCTTGGAAAGTTAATTATCCACATAAGGATTCACAGGCTTCCCTACTACTGCCTGATTCCACTGTTCACATTGAATACACCATACTTTTGTGCTTATATGTAAGGGAGGGACAAAGGTTTCTATCCTGTCAGTACTAAATCAATGACTTTTATTAAAAATAAAGGACTGAGTAGATATATTTTTATTAGGCTAATATTTTTACCTTTGACAAGAGAGAGATAGCTCTATTTTACTGAATTTATGCATGCAAGTATTCTTTTTTGGAAAAAAGTAAAACAAAATTTCATAACAATATTATAGGCAAATAACAATAAATAATACATTGCATATTGTTATCTTTAAAGTAGTTACTTGGAGTAAAAGATATAGGCATAAAAATTCTCCAAATAGTATTAGCAAAAACCTTTGTTTTCAATGAACTAAGAAGCACTAATAATATAACTAATGTGTAATTTTTCCTTTTCCCTTCCTTTTTTTTCCCTTTTCCCTGTCCTAGATCCTTTTTCCTTTTGAGCAATTTTTTTCCCATTTCACAATATATAGATGTTATCTATTGTTAGACCTTATCTACTCTTTCAGTTTCTCACACCAGAGACACAATGTAATGTTTACATATGTGAGTCTGATTTATTTCATTTATGATTATGGGCCCAAGTTTCATCTATTTACCTATAAAAATCTCAAATTTAGCCTTATGTATGGCTGACTAACACTCCATTGTATAAAAAGACTACATCTATTTTATCCATCCCTTTTTTGATGGGCATTTGTGTTGTTTCTGAGAGATAGAGATTACAAATTGTTCTGTAAAACATGGAGGATGCAAAATTATTGTTGTGGTATGATGTTTTTAATTCTTCTGGGAAGATACTCAGAGGGGAATAGCCGGGTTAAATGGGACCTCTATTTCCAGCTTTTTGAGGAATCTCCATACTGATTTCCATAGTGGTTGCACCAGTCTGCAGTTCCTCCAAAACTGCAGAAAGTTTCTTTTCCCTTACAGCACTTCCAACATTTGTTGTTGCTTGATTTCTCGATAGTCATTCATTCTGAAGTGTGATGGAATCTCAGTGTTGTTTTAATTTCCATCTCAAATGACTAATGATTTTGGATATTTTTTCATGTATTTATTTGCCATTTGTATTTCTTCATCTAAGAAGTGCACAGTCATCTCAGATGTTCATTTTTGCATTAGGTCTTTAAATTTGGGGATCTGATCTTTTACAATTCTTTTATATGTTCTAAATAGAAGTGCTTGTCTGACAGACTATAGAATAAATTTTTTCCATTTTTTGGTTTCTCTTTTCACTCTGTTGATGATTTCTTTTGACATGCAAAACCTTTTTAATAAGTTGAAATTCCAGTTGTTAATTCTTTGAAATATTTCCTATGTGGTCTGGGTTTTGTTCATGAACTCTCTGCCTACACCTCTGTCTTCAAGATTACTAGCTACAAAAATGAATGACATTCCTGTACACACACAACAAATTCTCAGAGAAGTAATTAGAGAAAGCACATCCTTCACAATAACATCCAAAAAAAAAATAACAGAAAGAAAGAAGTAGGAATCAATCTAACAAAGGACGTGAAAGATTTATATATTAAAAATTATAGTACTTTGAAAATGGGGATCAAAGAAGATATCAGAAAATAGAAAGAGAGCCTTTGGTCTCTAGGAAGAACCCAAATAGTGAAAATAGACATACTCCCAAAATCATTATACAGATTTAATGCATCTTCATCAAAATAACATTACCATACCTCAAAAAACCAGACAAAATATTTCTAAAATTTACTTGGAAATATAACTTTGGATTTTAACTTTCAAATACAAGATATAACCAAGCTATTAAAAATTAATGAAATAACTGTATTAAAGGTCATAGAAATGCACCTAATTATGGAACAGAAAGTCATTAACTAACAAATGAGTCCTAATTGAGAGAAGGTAAGCTGGGGGTGGTGGCACATGTTTGCAAGCCCAGCACTCAGGAGCCCAAGGCAGTAGGAACTGCAAGTTCAATACCAGCCTGTGTTACAAAGTGAGCTCAAGGCCAGCCTGGACTGCATAGTGAGATCCTGTCTCAACAAAACAAAACAAAAAAAAGACAGAAAAAGAAAAAAGGAAAAGAGAAGGCGAAATGGCAACTGGAACACTGGAACAATATATACAGCATACGATGTACAAATAAAAACTAAAGCATAAGACACTCAGAAAGGATAAGCTTAAAGATAAATCAAAGCAAGGTGAACACTAAAATAATATGAATAAATCAATAAATAAAATATAACATTAAAATTATTAGAAAATAACAAGAACAATTGACTACAAATTACCAAAATGTAATCCTCTGCTTAGAAGAATAAACAATGAAGCAAACTAAAAAATGGAAACTATAACTAAAGAAAAATTTTATTGAAAATATGGAGATACCAAGCTAGTTATTCTACACCATGTGTTAGAAGAAACTGACTGATAGTCAATACATAATTTAATCATTAAAATTTTAAAATGCAAAAAGAATCCTATGAGGAGATATATGGTGATCCAGAATCTCTACAGTGACTTTTATCTCCAGAATATATACCTCCACAAAACATGTACTCTACAGACAGACATTTATACATGTAAGAACCCAGGAATGATTGCTTACATGAGGATACCATTAAAATATTAATTCTAATCAATCAAAAAATAACTAAGGAAGGTGACAATGTTAAATATATTTAAGTTTAAATTAAAATAAATTAAAAGGTAAACCTAAGTAAAAAGGATAAAAAACACCTGTTCTCACAATATAGAAATGATTCATCTAATAAGAATTAAAAGGATATCAGAAAAGAATTTTTGAGATAAATTAATCTCACTGCTAAGCTCATTTCTTCCTTAAAAACGTTACCCTTTTCCTGCCTCTGGCTCTACCCTGTGGTCCATGGTGGTATCACTCAGCCTTGAGAGCAGTGTAGCAGAAAGTAAAGGAGTCTAGAAATATGAGTTTGGAAAAACTAAGAATTCCTCCAGCTAGTGTATGGAAAATCTCTGACCGTCTATGAGTTGAAGCCATTTGCGGACTACAGGGTAAGGGAATAAGACATCAACAAGAAGCTAAGACCTCCTGGGAGTCAGCACCATGCACGGGATGACTGGGGGAGAACCAGAAGCCAGCCCCTTCCATCAAGACAAGAGCCACCTGCAACCCTAAGGTAAGCAACTGGCTGATCTGGAGAAACACAGGCTGTGATGATAGCTAACTAAAACTAAATGCTTGCAGTGTTTAGTGTTTCACTGATTTTGCAGGCCTAAAGCCATTAGTCTGATCATGTATACAGGGGATAACAATACACAAGGAGCATCTATGAGGCTCTCCTTCTGAAGGTGGTAGCCACTGTTAATTCCCTGTTATCTTGTTTTGAAATCTGGTATCATTCCATTGTTTTGTTCAATTGGGTTTTATTCTGTTTTATCTTGTTTGATTTTGTTGTATCTGATGGCATGAGTATTTACTTCAAGGATAACAAAACATATTATGATTGCAACTTTGGATTTATTATTATCTTGTTTTGAAGTTGTGTATCTCACTCATTGTTTTGTTTTTATTGTTTCTATTCTCTTTCTGTTTTGTTTGCTTTTACTATGTTTGAAGATAGAGGCAGCTATTTGGAAGGCAACAAGAGGTGTTATGGTAACCATTGTTGATTTTCTATTATCATGTTTTGAAATCCTCTGTCATTCACACTGTTTTATTTTGACTGGATTTATTCTTTTGCTTGGTTTTATTCGAAAATAAAAATTTTTAAAATGTTACCCTTTTCTGTGACACTAAATATTTTCATGGCAGTAAGGCAAAAAGTTGTATTTCCAGCTCTGATGCTTCATGAGCACTTTATACTAAATATTCAATTGCATATTTAGTATCTTAAATTTTGGCTCTTATTTGGATACTCTAACATTAACTATGTGGAAATATAGATTTTATTTTGCTCTCATAAAATATAATTCTACACTTGTATTCTCCTCAATAGAAGCCTGTTTTAGTCATCAAATTTTTCAAACCAAAAAGTCAATGAAATGCTTATTTTATTATTTTCACAAGCTTTGCAATGAATCAGTCAGCTAATCTTTGTCAAATGATCTTTAAAGATTTCCTGTCCAAGTGAATATATGCATTCTTGTCTCTCAATTCTAATGGCTCTTCATCTACCTCATATTTCAGTCTCCATTTAGAAATGAGATTACTAAAAATATAAATTTAATTACATTTCTCCCTTTGTAAAAATATTTTCCAATAGATTTCTACCACATATAGAATTAAATCAATATTTTTTGTAGCTGCTTAACAAATCCTAGCAGAGAATCTAGCTCTGCTGATCACTCTTAAGTATTTTAGTTCAGTTTACTGCCCACTTTCTCACAGCCCTCTGCAGGCATACTGGTCTTTCTGTTCTTTTGACTGTAACAAATTGCTCCCAACATAGAGTATATCACTTGGCTTTCTTTCTTCCTTGAATTTTTTTCTTTTCAAGATTTCAGTATGAGTATCCACAGATGTCAGTTTCAATGTCATTTCCACAAGAGGTCTGAACTAGCCAAACCTACTGAATTAATGTAATTGAACTACTACAGTATTTAGCACCTATGACTATCAGCTACACTCGAGTTTTTCCATGTATTTGTTTGTTTGGCTACAGAGATTATCATTCAATCTAGGAAAATTGAGAGTGTAAGAGAGCTACATTGATGAATCCATCAAAACAGGCATAAAACATAATTGTCCTTAAAAGTAAAAAATGGTCATTTTACCAATAGTTGTCATAAAGTGGTTAATAATATCTCCACATTTTCTTTGAAAAAATATTGTGTTCTGATACAATTCAATTTAAATTATGCAATTTAATTTACATTCACTGTTTATTTTTGACATATAATGAGGTTTCATCACAGGGGAAATGTTTAATGAGTGTAAATATTTATAATGTGTACAATAGCTTTATCACCATAATCATTGTTGTGCTACTACATTACATTTTACACTAAAGAAAATTCAAAAGCAAGATGAAAAAAATGTAACTTCGGACCAAGGATTTAGCTCAGTGGCATAAGAGCCTGCCTGGCAAGTGCTAGGTCGTAAGTTCGATCCCCGGTACCAAAAAAAAAAGTAACTTGGGCTGAGGAACTAGTTCCATGACATAAGCACCTGCCTGGCAAGCATAAGGTTGTGAGTTTGAAAAAAAAAGAAAAACAGAAATTTACGTCAACAAAAAATTCGTTGTTTTATAAAGAGAAAGTAGACTTACATCGAGATTGTGATGCACAGAAATTTACTATAAAGTATATTAATCAGATTTTAATCATATAACTAAGTAATTTTAAATGCTTAAATTATCATTGCATTAAACTTCAAATTATCAACAACATATGAATAAATCAATTTCAATTAAATTCTTCAATTATAAAATGTGTTTTATAAAAATATTATATAAAATGAGAATTATCATAAAATATATTAATATCACTCTGTTTCCACATTTGACAAATATATTTTATTTAATAATGATGCAAGAATTATCAAAAATTGTTCCTGAGGAAGGCTAAAATGAAGAAAACAAACTAGTTTGTTTTTTCATAGTCTGTTTCAAGGATAACCCGCTACTGCTTTCTTGTGAAGTATAGATCAACTCTTCTGTGTTTCTGAGATATCTGAGTAGTATATTTACACATTTCTTCATTTTACATTTGTTTCACCCTGTAATGTATTTGTAGTTGCTAACATTTTAAAACAAGGTGGTAATAGCTAAGCGGTATCATTCATATGATTAAATTCTTTTTTTTTCTTTTTTAAGGAATAAAGGCTTGTAAATTATTTTATAGTTATTTTGTAAAATTTATTACGGCACTTATATATTATATAGATGTTACATTTCCCTATTTTATCAACTCATTGTTATGACATTAATATTTATGTAAAAGAGAAATACAGTGTAAATGTTAGAGAAATATTTAATAAGATTCCTAAAATGAATTTAAGTTTTTTCTTTTTCTAAGTACTGGATATAACCTGCTTTTTTCAGAAAATAGAACCCTGAGGTATGTGGCTTTAGATTTTCTGATCCCAAAATTAGGGGTGAGGACCAAAAAGAGTAAAACAATGCATGAGAAAGTGATGTATTATTTAGTTGAAGAACTTTATAAACATCTGTTTCTGTCTATAAAAATCATTATTGTATAAAATAAATTAAATCACAGGAGTGTCCATTATAGGAAATAAGGAGAACAATATGCATCCAGTATTTTCCTCAAGGACTGACCCATGGACATTTAGTTCTAATTCTATGTTATATAAATACCACAGTAAAGTTAATAGAACCTAGTGGAAAAAGATGGGCTTGCAGTCATGAGACAAAAGCCATCCTTTGTAGTTGTTAGGATTTGATTGGAGCACCTACTGTACTATTTACTGTGCCTTTGATTTTATTGAAAGATACCACCAATTGGACATGTGATATTTTCCAATTATTTTGAGTGCTCGCAATATTTAATTTTGAAAAGTATATATTGAAGCCAATGACTAAAGATTTGGTTCATCTGGTATAAAAGTATATTATGTAAGTACAAATTGAATATAGTATAGACACAGGGAATAAATAGAAAATCATAATGAGTACCTAGCTCAGTATTTGAGTGTTTGCCTGCATGTACAAGGTCCTAGATTCCATCCTCAACACTATTAAGTAAAAACAAATTTAAAAAAATAACAAAAAGAATCATCCATATACTAAATGAAATTTACATCAAAATCAGCTCAACATAAACTATCTTTCACATATGTGTGCATTGAAGGAGACTGATACCTTTTTGATTCCCAAGTTTAAAGACGTGGAAATATCTAAATGTTCCATGACAAACAAATGTATAAAGAAATGCAGTATATAGACACAACAGAATACTATCAAGTTTTTAAAAACAAGTAAATTCAGCAGGATAAGGTAGCATGGATATGTTTTAAGGACATTATGCAAAATGAAAGAATCCTGTGGAAGAAAAAAAAACTGTATGATTCTAGTTGAATGAGAAAATTCACAGAAGCACAGTTGAATGGTGTTTCTAGGTTGTGAGAAGAAAAGAAAATCAGGAGATACTGATCAATGAGCACAGCATTTGAGTTAAGAGGAAAATGCTTGGAAAGTCATCTGTTTAGCTTTGTATTGAGTCAATAATAATTTATTGTACACTTGAAAATTTAAGACGGCTCATCTCATGTCAAGTATTCTTACTATAATAAAATACATGTTTTAAAATTGGACTAGGAGTGCAAAAGAATTACAGGAAAAATAGAATTAATATGCACATAATCCAAAAAATGGGGAGATAATAGTTTAATTAAAAAACAAAAATATTCGTATTTATTCTTTACTTGTGTATATTTGTGACTCATAATGAATACATTCACCTTGGGGAGTTAGCACATACACACATGAAATATTTTTTATGAAGAAAGAAGATAAAACATTATAATCAAATAATAAGAGAATAACACTACCTCAAAAGTGCATGAAACAAAACTGTATATTGAGGAAAATATTGTAGGCAGGTTTTCTCAAGGTATCATATTTTTATTCACTTCTGCTTAATCCACGTGCTTTCTCATGCTGGCAATTTTGTATTTGATTGCCATGACTTAACAAATTTTTGTATTCTTAAAATATCTTCTTTTTTGAAAATTGTGTTTAATTACAATGCTTAATTTTGGCACTCACTTTCAGTTTATATTGATTCATCTGGTATAAATTATTAGTGTAAATAGTGTAGATAGTAAATTATTAGTGTCATTAGTTTTGCATATTTGATTCACATATAAATATAAAAAATATAATAATATAATATAATAATAATATATAATAATAAAATAATTAAAGTGTATTTGTAATTTGTTCTTGAAATGATTCTTGATGTCACATTGTTTGAAAATATGAGAAGCTTCTCCAAATTTCATAGAAGAAGAAATGATCTTTATAAAAGTTATTGACTGGACATTTCTAATTATTTATGAGATTTAAATTGCCAAGAGAAATCTTGTTTCCCACCACTAAAGGTACTCATCTTCTAATCCAAATGACACATAAATTGAAATTATCATTCAGGTCTTTCTTCAAAAATTAAATGTGCATTTAAATTCATATGCTTCTCAAGATAATGAAACTTTATTCAAGAAGGACTATAATATGAATTATGTCTTCCAGGCAAAGAAAGATTTGTATGTCTGATATATTTCTTACCATAATCTAAAATGATTCTATGAAAAAAATCATATTTTGATGAAAATTTTATTTCTAATTATTTTTACATTTAATGTTTACTATTAAATACTGATACTCAGTTTAACTCAATTGTTTCACAATGGAATGTTCAATTTTTAAGATACAGTTCTTTGAAGAAGATAACTGATTACTAATTATTTTCTGTGTATCTGGTACTATGCAATATCAATTAACACTTTTTCTTAAATTTTAATTAACCTAATGAAGTGAATTTTTAGATACATAAAAGTTAAATGTTTAACAAGTTAGGCAATTAGAAAAATATTGCTCAGCTGTTGAGAGAAGTTGAGATAGGAAATCAGATGGTTCTACCTCAAAAGTCCTGCTTTCAATGAAGGATTTTGGGAATTTGAAAAGACAATGTAAAGATTAAAGCAACATTTAATGCTTTATTAATCTTTAGTATAGGGCTTCTCTACCCTCTTTATAAATGAGACAGCAAATTTTAGTCAGATATTATATTTATTTCTATTTGTAAAAGTTTGTTACTATTAACAAGCTGTCAGAATATTCAAATGAACAGTGTTTGATGAAAAACAAGAAAATTATTTCCTCATATGTTAAAGAAGACAATCAAAATAAAAATCCAATTTACTAAATGACAAGAGGAAGATGAGCAAATAAATAATGTAGTACTTTGAGAAAATTGTAAATGGTAATCAATGGTATTATATTTATTGTAATTATTATTATCAACTTTGATATAGTTTGCTTTCTTTTAATCCTTTTAAAGTTGTAACTTTCATAAGTATTTTTATGAAGAAATAAGCCTCTCTAAAAAACTGACCAGCCTAAAGATAAAGTTTTACCCTTGAAAAAAATGTTTAAAAATAAGAATATCATAGAAGGAAAATAAAGCAGGCAGATACCAATAGAAACTTGAAATTTGGAGGACATGGTCTTGAGGGACTACTTTCTGTATTTGTTGCTTGGATTTTAGAACATCAGAAATCATTGATAACATTAATCAGCTAAAACTAAAAGAGAAATTTTAATTTTTGTCTAGCTGAAAAAGCCAAGGAAAGATCCTATGACAAAAAAGGGAACAAGAAACAAAGTTGAGTCCTAGGAAGAAAGTAAAAGAAAAGAAACCACAAACTATGTGAACAATTTCTGATTGATTCCTCAATTCCACATGTGCAAAAGATAATGGATGCATTTTGACAGATGTGTGTAAAAATCCAACGCTGAAAGGACAATTTGACTCTAATTAAATTCAATAGCTGTTGAACTGAACATGTAATTTGACTTAATTAATCAAGTCTGATGTATAGTTAAACAAAAGTCTAAAATTCTTTGAGGTCTATAATGGAATCTAATCTGAAAAATGATGCTACCAATTTTCAGAATCTAATCCAAAATTATGTGACTTGCAAAGTCAGAAAATATAACTCAGTTTCAGAGTAAAAGAAGCTCAAGAAATAATAGTAGAAATGAGAGCAAATTTGAATTTTTTAGGCAAAATCTTTCAGTCAGAGAGAATGAACTAATCCATCAATATAAAGACAACTGATTTATCATGCATAAAAGATAAGAAATAAGAACCTACAAAGGGATATTATACAAAAATAGCCAAGCAGAAATGTCAGAATCAAAAAACATAAGTGAAATAAATAAGTCATAATATTGGTTTAATAGTAAAATAGATGAAAGGAAATAATCAGTAGTTGATAATGAACATGGATCAATAGAAATTATCCATCATGAAGATGAAACAAAACATACACAACCTTGATACTTTAAGAAAATATCAATTTATTTTAAAAAAACAAAGCAGATAATTGAAATTTCAAAATGAATTCAGAGAGACAATGAAGTAGAAAAATGTTTTGAGGCTATAGTGATAAAATCCTCCAAATTTTAATGACACGTATAAAATCCTTATTTTGAGGAATCCAGGAAGCTCCACAAAGAACATGAGACCTAAGTATACTATGGCACATTATAGTAAAATTACTAAAAGCACAATTACAAAGTAAACCTGAAAAATTTCAGAGAAACATTATACATTGCAGAAAGCAATATTCAAGTGGTAACAGAAGTCTTGTAAGGGCACTCCAAACAAAGGAATCAGTCAACAAGCATCTTTAAGTGCTGAAACAATAAGCTTTTACCACAATTCTATTACAAGTGAAAATATCTTTAAAAATTAAGAAAAGTAATAAGAATTTTGAAGGGGAAAAAAACCTAAGACATTGTGTTGCTGATACAAGTACATTACCAGAAAGGCCACAGGGTTTTTTTGTTTTGTTTTTTATTTTGAAAGCTGAGAGAAAGCAACACTAAAGGGAATCATGAATTTCCAGAATGAATGAAAACCATCAAACTGATAAACATTTGGGATCATATTTAAAGACAAACAACTTTTTGTCCCAAAGGTTTTAAATTCCAAAGAATTGTTTAAGGCAAAAATTTTAACATTGTTTTACAGATATAGGTTCAAGTCTCAGCATTTAATAGGAATTAGCTCCAGGAGGCCTCAAGTATACCAAATCTGTGATACTTAAGTACTTTATGTGAAATGATGTACTGTTTGCTTTTAAGCCATGTGCATTCTCCCTTATACTCTAAATCATCACTAGATTACTTACAACTAACACAATGTTAGTCCTATGTAAATTGTTATTATACGGCAATGTTTAAGGGACAATAAGAAGAAAAAAGTCCTTAAACTTTCGATTTACACATGATTATTTTCTTAATATTAGCTGTTTATGACTAGTTGAATCCACAGATTTGAAACACACAGGTTGGTAAACATGCAACAATTATCTCAAAAGGAGAAGAAAATCAATACAACTTTATGGTTAAAATGATTCTACATTTTGCATAAAGGGTCAAAAAGTCAACTTAAGACCAAATGAGAAGATGAGCATAAATATCTTAATCTCAGCAGATCTCCTAAAATTATAACACAATTTTGTAATAAAGTTAAATAATTTAAACACAAATATGATTGTTCAATTTAAAGAGACATTTCATAATAATAAAGGTGCAAATTCATTAGAAATTCCTATTATTCCTAAATGCATTTGTACTTAAAAACAAAGTCACGTATTACATGAATACATGGAACAGAAAAATGAGAAAATTAAAGATAGAACAACAAACTCAATTCATAAATATTTAGCTGTTCACAGCAACTGAATAACAATATAAATATAAAAAGTGAAGACAAAAAATCTGATACATCTGTACCACATAGACCTAGCTGAGGTCTATATGCAATCACTGCTAATAATTACAGAACACATGATATTTTCAAGACAAATTATAAAGTAGCTATCAACCAAGTCTCAAACTTTAAAAAGGTAAAATTATAGAAAGGATGATCCTGGTCCAAAAAAGAACTAAAGTATTTAAACACCTAGGAAAAAACATCCAAATGTTTAGAATTTGGAAATTAGTCAAGATATTTTGACATAATCTGGTCAATGATAAAAAAAATAGTGTTATATCAAACTAAATGTTAATGGCAATATGTCATGTAAAAATTGTGAAATGTAGTGAAAACAGTGATTAGAGGATAAAATGTGTTTTTGTATAAGAAGAAATCTAGACACAAGTGCACTAAAAGGTTGTTTATCACATGAATCAAAATACTATACCACAATATATTAATTTTGGCTTATTCTTTATAAACAGGATAAACTTACTGAGATTATGTACAAACTCAATGTTAGCAACAAGTCTCTATTGTCTTCTTTTTTTTGGAATAGGATAATTTGTTATTTGGTTCTAAACTATTGCTACTTTTTTATTTTAAAGAGAAAAAAAGATGATATAAAACTTCAAAACAAGATAATAAGAGAGTAACAATGATTAATCATTGTGTGTTGTTATTTTCAAAGTAGTTGCTCAGATTACAAGATATAGACATCAAAATGGATACACAATATAAGCACAAATATTTCCTACTTTCCAGGCCATTCACTTGTCAAGGAAGTAATCCTCTGCTCCATTACAGAGCAGATTACCTATTTTCCATAGAAAATAATTTAAAGGATTAAACAAATTCTTCCCAAAAAACAGTGAAAATGTTGGACTTCTTCAATCTAAAAAAAAAAAACATTTTAGCAGAAACTTGGTTTTTGACATTTTTTCATTTTAAATTGTTAAAAAGTACAATATATATATAGCAAATGATTAGCCTTTTAAAAATATAATTAATAGTTATATTTCAGAAATACATAACCTAACTTTTTTATTTTATATGTACTTATACATGTCATATATATTGTTCTACAAATAATAATTACAGAAAAGATCTGCCTACCTTCTTCATTATTGGAACAGCATACTTGATGTTCAGGACTTAAAGAGAGGTTTACTTTAGTTCATGGTTTAGAAATTTCCATCTATGTTGAACAGGATTAAACACAAAAACAACATAGCAAAGAACCTGCACAGAGGAAAGTTCTTCATTACATGATGACTAGGAAACAGGGGAGGGAGAAAAGAAGGGAAGAGCAGGGAGGGAGATGCCTTTCCAGGTCATGCTCCTAGTGATTTCACTTTGACTAGGCTCTGTCTTCTAACTGCTAGTTATCTGTAACACCCCAATAATCCAACTGCTTTCAAAAGCCCCCCTTGTCAGTGCTTGAGGTTCTTGGAGTATATCTAGATATAAAACATGGAATTCCACCCCTGACTTCCAAAAGACTCATGTGCCTTTCTTTTGCAAAGTACATTTAATCAACTCTGATATTCACAAAAATCTTAACAGCTCCACCACTACTGGAAAATCAAAGTCCAAAATCTCTTGAGACTCAAGGCAAAATTTTAGCTGTAAGCCCCTATAAAATTGTAAAGTTAAATGCAAGAGAAAGTTTGAAAAGTTAAATAATTTAAACACAAATATGATTGTTCAATTTAAAGAGACATTTTATAATAATAAAGGTGCAAATTCATTAGAAATTCCTATTATTCCTAAATGCATTTGTACTTAAAAACAAAGTCACATATTACATGAATACATGGAACAGAAAAATGAGAAAGCATCTATAAAATTGGGGCCTATGAAATATTTGCCTAGGAGAGTTTTGTTGCTAAAAATGTTAGCATTAAAAAGAATCCAATAATCATGTTCAGCATACAACATTTTAGGGTTTCTCTAGCTGACATACCTAAATTTTTCCAAGTATCTTCTGTGAACCAGTTTCAAAGCTTTATGAATCATATGATCAGATATAACCACAGCAATAATCAAAATTATTTGACACCAAAATCAGCCTTAGTCATTTTCTTTATCACTGGGACAAAATACCTGGCTTCCACAGTCTAAGAAAGGAAAGGTTTAATTTGACTTGCAGTTTAGTAGTTTCAGTTCATGTTTTACAGTTTTAAACTGAGAAATGACATGGTAAAAGAGCTAGGTAGAAGATAGTGTCATGACACACAGCAGGAAGATAAAGGAAAAGTCAGCGACCATCCAGGTCATACCCCAGTGACTCACACATAACCAGATCCCACCTCCCATTAGTTTTCATAATCTAATCACCTTTTAAAAGTCCCTCCTATTACTTGTTGAAGTTCTTGGGGAATGGCTACATATAAAACATAATTATATATTTTATATAATAAAATTTAAAAGTCATTATTTTTAAACTTAGCTTTGAGCTGGAAATGCATCTCAGTGGCATGATGCAAGCCTACCATGCACAGACCCTGCATTTAATATTCAACACCACATCCATAAAAAGATATAATTTGGTTTTTAAATTTGTATGCAGATAATAATGTCCTAGTTCTCAAGAAGTTATATAAGTAATTTATCAGGCTGCAAATAGTAATTTATTTCATAGGAAAAGAAGTTAACACAAATTGCAAAACTAGTGTTTTCAGTTGTACAAAAGGAAAACATATAGGCCACCTGAATATTGAAGGTCTCTTTCATGGTAGATATTTTTCATTTTAATTCTACTAACATAACAAAAACATAAAGCATGTTTTTTGAGTTTACCAGACATGAAATCAAATATACTCTTTCCTTATTTCATCTTAAACTTTGAGACTTTTACTTTCTTAAATCTTAGTCTCTTTATCTGTAGAACAGAAATAAAAATATATACTCCATAGTTTCTACAAATCTTTAACAGCCTTATGCAAGAAATCTTTTAGCAGAATGAATGACACATTAGAAATGCTCAACAAGCAATAGTTACTTGTCCAAACATTGTTCTTTTTATAAAATTATAAATTGCTTTTAATTCATATTGCTATAAAATCTTTGAAGTTCATTGTCAGAAGGAAAGCCCTGAAGTACTTTTAATGGTACATTTCAAATAATTAGGTACTATTATATAACTTACTCAAGATATTACAATGCTTTCAAAGAGAATTCACATTTATATTCTAAATAATCAATTTTATATTTGTATTTGTTTTAAAAAATTTAAATAACCTTATTTGATTACTTAGGGACAAAATCCACATCAACATTAGTTATACTTTCCAATAGTCTGGTGGTAGGTTCATAACCTCTTTCCATGAATTTTTTTCATAAATATTGTTTGATGAAGTTGTAGTTCTAAAGCAAACTAATGAGTCCTAATGAAAAGGCTAAAGCCAATTCTGGGAAGATGGCAGAACAATAAGCAGCAAAGTAAAAAGCTTCTCTGAGAGAAACAACCAAGATGATGGAATGTAGCATTCCAGAGAAGACTGGAAGGAAAGAAATGTATCCTCTGGACCCAAGAAGAAACTAAACTGAAACAAAAAAGAAAGAAAGAAAAGAAAAGAAAAACTTAAACAGAAGTCAGTAGTCAGATGCTCCTTCCCCTATTCTTGTCCCACTCTGTGTGAAGTGCCACTGGAATCCAGAGAGGCATGGTCACAGTGAATTTGGGGGTTAGCAAGCCCAAGGGCTTTGTGGGAAGACACAGTCGTGCAGGGGAGCAGTGGACTGGAGAACTACACTATCTTGCAGTGAGTGCAGGGGACTCAGTCTTCCCATGGGAGTGGGAAACAACTTCATGAAACTATTAAAAACTTAAAACAGAAATACTAATACAAGTAAAGGAAGATATAAGAAAAAAATAAAAGAAATGCTAAGCACCTCTCAAGAAGAAAAAATGGAAGAATAGAGGAGCATAGAAAAAGGATGGAAACCTTCAATGAAGAATATAAAAAAAAATTAGGGTACATGAAACAGATTCAAAGAGATTAAAAACTCTATTGAAAGCTGGCAAAACTGCTGGAAAGAAACTAAAGATAGACTATCAAGCCTTGAAGACAGGTTTGCAACTTGCAATCACAAAAGGAAAGGTCTCCAAAAATAACAAGGAACCAGGGGGTAAAAATACAAAGGCTAGAAGATGACAAGAGGATCTATAACTTAATAATAAAAAATATGAGTAAACAAGCAGTGGTAAACACAAGTGAAAGACAAAGGCTATTTACAGAAATAAAGAAAATTTATCAAGTATAGGAAGATGAAATGATGTTCAGGTAAGTGAGGCATACAGAACTCTAGCCAGGTATAACCAAAATTCATCTATTTCCAGACATATGAGGCATACAGAACTCTAGCCAGGTATAACCAAAATTGATCTATTTCCAGACATATAATAATAATAATATAATATAATAATAATCAGGATCTCAGAAATTCAACACAAGAACAGAATATTAAAAACAACCAGAGAAAAGAAACAGATCACCTATAAAGCAAAATCTGTCAGAATCACAACAGACTTCTCAACACAAACCATCAAATCAAGAAGAGCTTGGAGTGAACTGTTCCAAGTCCTGAAAGAAAATAACCTCCAACCCAGATTGATATAGCCTGCAAAACTATCTTGCAAAATTAATGGAGAAATAAGATGCTTCCATGACAAAGAGGAACTGGGGGAGTTCACGATCACCAATCCAACCCTGCAAAAAATACTGAAGGACATTCTAGAGACAGAGAAAAAAACAGCAGGATTTCAGGAACAGTGGCAGAGAGGCCTCAATGAAAGGGGCAGACAGTGAAATGAAGGGGAAAAGTAAACAACCCATGGCAGAAAAACAGCATGGCAGAGATGAGGCAGAGAAGGTTGCTATGATTTCTAACACAGATGGCTTTGATACACTAACAAAAAGAAACAGAGGCAGAGGCGATCAGGAGATAGGGTACATAGAGATGCTCTGTATAGGAAATATAATCAACCCAAAAGAGGGCTTATGGATTGAAAGTCAAAGATGAGAAAATAATGCTCTATATCACAGGGAACCATAGCAAAACAGGGGTAGCTCATCCAGCAGCTGCAGATAAGTTGGAAAGACATGACACTTTTATGAAGTGGAGAACTACTCAGCTATTAGGAAAACCTTAAGGCTTTTGTAAGTAAAAGGAATATAACTTAAGATCAAGCTCATGAGTAAAAAGTTTCAGAACCACTTAGGTAAATAGTGGGTTGCCTCCCTAATCTAAAAACTAAAGGAATTAATGGGATCCAAAATGTACAATGCACCCTGTGAAAGTGAAAGAGAAGGAATTGTCTATAAAAGGAAGGCAGAGGACATTGTTAATAGTGTTATCATGATTTGAAACACATACTGCCCTCATCACTCTGTTTAGTTTGGTTATATTCTGCTGTAGTCTGTCTATTTGTTCTAGATTTGAAGTCACAGACAGCTATCCCAAACATAGCAGGATATAGTATGGTAACCATGCTTAATTTCCTATTAACTTAACCTGAAGCACTGTATTACTTACATTGTCTTATTATGACTGATCTTATTTCAATCTAGTTTGAGAGATCACTGTCTTGTCTTGACTGATTTTATTAGAATCTGTTATGTTTGATAGTATCAAGTTTGAGAGTATAGGCAACTACTCAGAAGACAGTAAGATTCACCATTCTGATTTGACTATTACCTGCTTTTGAAGTCCTATAATTTCTCCAATGTTTTTTTTAATTGATTTTGTTCTCTACTGTTATGTTCAATTTTATGATGCCTGATGATATGGGCAATTCTATTGAAGATAACAAGAGACATAATGGTAACCATTGTTGATCACCTTGTATTTTGATTTTAAGTCAATGTACTATTTCCATCCTTTTGTTTTGACTGACCCCATTTTGTTTTCTCTCATTTGGTTTTATTCTCTTCAAAATAATAAAAAAAAAAAAAAAGCTAAAGCCCTGGTAGCAAATAAATCTGGTCTGCTACAAATGAGCAAGATGCTAAGTTATTTAAATGGTGTGTACACTGATGCATAAAAGCAAAAACTTTGTAGTTTGAAGAAACACCTAGTTAAAAGCAAGGAAGAGATTCTTACAAATTTGTAAATAAAATAATAAAAAATCCATAGACTTTTATATAAAATAATTGAAAGGAGAGGCTTTTGGAAACTCTCCTACATGACAATTGAAAATCAAAAATTCCAGATAATGATTTTTCCTTCTCCTGGGAAGCTGACATTAGTAGAATGTGATTATTTGCTGATTATAAGAAGTTATTTTTAAGTCAAAAAATGTCATTTGCTAGGGAAAGGCATATATCTATCCCAAGAGAAGAAAACTTTAAATTCATACAAAAGCTTCATTGGTAAGAAACATTGTTTGTTCTTTATAAGCATTTATAAAATATTAAAGACAAAGCATCTCAGGGACTAAAGTAAATAAACAATAAAAATGGGTCTTTCATTTCTTTTTCACAAAAATAAAAGCAATAGCCAATACATCTCCCTCTCAACTCATTGAAGCACTTGCAAAGATATCATTTAATGGTATTAACACAAAAATTTGGAAGTTACCAGAGAAAATATATATAGCTAAAGAAATGAGAAAATAAAAGTGATATTTGACTAACTCATAGCATATAATAAAAGATAATGAATTAAGTTAATCTACACAACTTATGTTTCATTAAACTGTTTAATTATCATTTTGTCCTTAAAATAATCAAAATATGTATATTGTACAAGGAGAAGACATTCTCAAATTTGATATCTAGACTCCTATAGGTCAAAGAGAAAAGCATTAATAACCTCTTATGAAATAAAAAAGCATATAAATAGATTTACAAAACAAATACAAAGAGCCAATAAAAATGAAAAGAGGGTCCTAATCCACTTCATTCAATATCAGTCAATTTAAAAATATTAAAATTAATCATTGGTAGCACTATAAATTTAAGAATATGAGTAAATGAATAATCTCTTCCAGTAATGGTAGAAATATGATTCATTAAGTCCTTTTGGGAAAACATCTTAGAGTATCTATCAAAATTTAAAATCAGCTATATCACAATTTCAATCAACAATCTCTTTTTGAATAAAGCTGCAAATTTGTATCTATGATAGCAATGACTTCTGAATTGATATCACAGAAAAATAATTGCCCATCTCTCCATTATATAAACACAGTAAACAATCAGATATAGGTCAGACTTATTTTCTAACAGTTGTTAATCTACATACAACCACATAGCCAGGACAGTTGAGAGTTATAGAGAGAGTAATAAGGTATTATTTTATATATTATAATGTTATGATTTGGATATCAGGTGTCCCCAAAACACATCATTTTCTGATGGTTATTGGATTACTAAGGGGCTATGTAATGAAAGCATTAACTGTGTTTTTAGGAGGTTAAGTCTAGTTGGAAGCAGGTCTCTGGGAGCAGAACTCGGAAGAGTCTAGCTCCCTGCCAAGCTCCCTTCTCTTTTTGCTTCCTGGTTGCCACGAAATGAGCAGTTTTTTGCTTCTACACCCATCCACTATGTCATTTCTGCCTAACTGACCATGGATGGAAAATATGAGGCCAAATAAACTCCTTCTCATGTAAGTGGCAGGAGTTGAATACTTCGTTCAAGTCATGAGGCAAGTGACTAGGATAAGTAATGACAAATTTTTCATCTTAGAAAAAAATTGTCCTTACTTTTAATCCTTCAATTATCAGAAATTGAGTATTTTCAGGTATAATGTCTAGAAAATTTGACAGTAAGAATTACTTTGATCATATCTGAAAAGTCTCATTTTCCTTGCCAAAAAAGAAACATCTTTGGACTCTATTGGGAGTGTTTCCTTGAATTACATCATGAAAACATAGAGTGCAAGTACCCCAAAATACATACGCACAGCACCATCTCCTGGATTTAGATCTAAAGTGACTAAAGAATCATGTCAAATTGTAATAACTAAAGTGATCAAAAGAAGGAGATAATTTTAAAATGACAGGTGAAATAAAATTCTCTTAACATTAAACTATATATTTTGGATGTTACATACTAAGGAAAGGTACATTTAGTGCTATACAGTCATTCATCCTTATTTACAGATATTTGATCATGAGATTAATACATGAAACATTTATTAGCCCAATATTTATTAACCCAATTATTTCTATCAAGTATTATTTCAAGCAAACATATAGCAGCGGATAGTCTGCACTTCCATCTGTCATATATTGTGCTTTGTACAGCTTGATGAATGAAATATTTCTTGTTCCTTTCATTTCATTCAAGAAATGATGTCATTTTATCAGACCTATTGACATCTTTTTATGCATCATATAACTTCCCATTCCTGAAAAATCTATGCCTTAATTTAAAACAATATAAAATTTATATTTATTGAAAAATGCCTAATTGCTTCTCCTTTATTTTTCTAAAAGTGAACCAAGGTACTAGAAATATTTTACCCTTCAATAAGAAAGCTAAAATAAATTATTTTTGGTTTTGACAAGGATATCCTAGCTATCCACTACAAAAGATTAGGTAGATTCACATTTTTGAGATAATTAGTAATTTAAAATAAATGTGCTCAATATAGTATTTTAGAATACAATATAGATATAAGTATAAATAGAGATACATAAAAATACACCTGTTTTCAAAATTCTGCAAGAATGTTTCTCACTCATGAATATGAGCAATTTGATGAGTAAATGGCTGTAGTTTAGGGAAAAGAGGAAATATAAATTAACATATCCTGCCAGATTTTAATTTAAAAATTACTTTAACAAGTCCACAAATACATAAAATGTATCCATTGATGGAATCAACATTCTCCACTAGAAGTAGTATGATCATTTCATGAATCTGAAGAATTTCTCATTTGGAATGGACTTGGACATGGCTGTTAAAATGGAGATTTTCACCTTGCAAATCAACATGCCATGGACAAGCTGCTGTGGAGATAGCCAGACCCGCGTCTTTTCCTGAGTCAATGCCATTCATGAACTGTGGGGAAAGAGAACAAGAAGCAAGCCCTCCCTGTGTATTGGCATCATGTGCGGGCTGCTGCTGGGAGGAGAACCAGACTCTCGCCCCTTCTGACGCACAGACTGGAAAAAAGAAGAGCCAATCCCCTTCCCCACCCAAGCCACCAGCTGATCTGGAGAAACAGGCTGTGATGACAGAATTTGAGATGAAATGCAACTTGATGCTTGTGGTGTTTGGCATTTCACTGATCTTACAGGTCTAGTCGGTGGTCGGATCATCTATGCAGAGGGTAACAGCACACAGTGTGGCATCTAGGGGGAATCTACTTCTGAAAGTAGTAGCCATTGTTAATTCACCATTATCTTGTTTCAAAGTCCTGTATCCTTTTAATTGTTTTATTGGGTTGGGTTTTATTCTGTTCTGTTTGTTTGCTTTTGTTATATCCAGTGGCATGAGCAGCTACTCATGTTATAGTAGCCATTTTGGATTTACTATTGTCTTGTCTTGAAGTCCTTTATTACATTTATTGTTTTGTTTTTATTGATTTCATTGTTCTGTTTTTTTTTAACTTTTACTATTTCTGAAGGTATCTGCAGCTATTTTAAAGACAACACAAAGCATTATGGCAACCATTGTTGATTTCTTATTGTTTTGAAGTCTTGTGTCACACGGATTTGTTTTGATTGGCTTAATTCTGTTTAATTTTGCTTGGTTTTATTGTCTTTAAAATAAATTTTTTACAAATAAAGATTTTTGTATTCTAAAACATATACCAGCATTAAGCATTTTAAGCTGCCCCTATGGGGACTAATAAACTAATATGTAATAATTAATACTTATAAATAATATGTACATATTACTAATATATAGTATGTAAAAGTAATAAGTAATATATATAGTAATAAGCTTGACAAAGGTCTGTATAAATATTGCCACTACAGATCCAGTGCTCTCCTGCATGCTAATTTTATTATTTTGCTTAGAATTGTAAACAATTTTTTTTTATCTGCAGTGAACTTGGAGATTGTATCCAAGTATTTTGACATAGTTGGCTTTTTTAGATTCCATGAAGTCTTCAAATAAATCTTTCAAAACTTCAGAGTCATTCAACTCTGTAAAATATGATGGTGAATGAATATTTTCTATGGGTTTACCTAGATACTTTTGCTCCTGAAGCAAATTTTTCTACACTTTAATATAGGTTCATAAGCCTGTACCTTATTGTTTACTAATCTCTCATGAAGTGTCTCAATTCTTCCAATCCGCAATAATATAAAAGTATATCAGCAAAGCTGAATGCTAAAATTTTCATTGGTTAAAGCTGTAAACTTTCACACTGATATTCAAAATCATTTGAGTTGTATGCCATATTTTATTGTGCACATTGGGGATTCTCTGACATTTGTTTCCAATTTTCCTTTCTGTACTGAGAGATGAAATACAGCTGTTTCTTAACTATTTTCTGACTTTTATCATTAAGCCATCTCATATGTTAACACATAAGTAGGACAGATATTATTATGAACTAAATTATGTTACCCACCAAAATTACATCTCACAGTGCCTTAAAAGGTAGGGTCACTTGAAGGTAGGATCTTTAAAAAGATGATTAAATTAAAATGAGCTCTGTAGGATGGGCCTAAATGCAATAGGAATATATAATTCTTGTAAGGAAAGGAAACTAGGCCACCAACATATATAACCAAGAACCTGTAGAGACATAGAAAGAAAACAGTCTTAGACAAGCCAAAGTGAGAAGTCTGAAAAATTGCCTTCTTCAGTACCTTGCACAGCCCTTGACCTCAGACACCTAGTCTTTAGAAATGTCAAATAATAGTGAGTTTCTGTTAAGGCAGCCTGTCTGTGCCACTTTGACAGCCATGGTAAACTAATACAAATATTATGTTGTTCTAGAGCAAGAATATCAGAAACTATTGAAATCTAAATCAGTATTTTATTTAATAGGCAGATAAATTTAACATGACTGCCTAATTACACTTTATTCTCTAGTTAGTCCTTAGTAAAATATTCACTTTATCCATGAAATACCACTTTTGTGGTAAGGATCTTGAAATTGGACCTCCTCCTAACTCTGCAAAATTTTTATCTGTATTTCTGTTCAGCTAGAGTATATACCTTATTCTCTCTCAACATTATTTGTGGTGTGGGACACATGTCATTTTTGCTACTCTCAGTTGTTACAAGAGCAAAATAATAGGATTAGCAATTGAAGTAAGATTAACATATATAGTAGGTAGTTTAAACAGATAAAATCTAGTTTATTGACTTAATACTTTGAAAATCAGTCCTATCAAATGATGAAGAAATTTAATGTGACAGAGTCATTGAACCATATGATTTAATGAAAAAAAAAATGGGATCTAAATTTTGTAACCCTTGTCAGACTATGAAGAAATTTCAGCATTTGAATTTCCTTGAACTTTAAAGGAGAATCTTTCCTCATCTGGCTTATGTTGTGAACACACATTTCTTTGGGACCCAAATGTCAGCTGTCTTGGGTGTTGTTATCAGCTGATAATAACCAAAAATTAACTATTCTTCCTTCTGTAAGTTTTTGCAAAATGCTTCCCTTAGTGTGTTCATTGCTATACAGTGCTAATTTAAGATCATGGGATAAGTTTATACAGGATGGTTTGTGCAATGATTTGTAGTTATAAATAGGATATATAATCTCTAAACTGTTACAAATGCTTTTAGGCAAAGATCTCTCTGTTGTGGTTCTCTTTGCATTACTGTAAAATTTTGTTTTTGTAAGTACTGAAAATAAAAAGTTTAAAAATAAATCTCTTATGTAAGAATCTTAGATCCTTAGGATTCTGTCCTATCAGTAGGTAAAAAAGTAACCAACCTGAAAAACCAATAACCTTTTTTTTTTTTGATCCATAAAAAATGTGAAGAATCAGTTGAAACCACTACCCCTAAAACTCACAAGACAGACAGGCAGATACAAAGAATCATTACTTACCATTGCAGAAATGCACAAGTTCAACCTCCTAGAAACAATCATTGAAGCTGGAAAATCTGAACAGACATATTAATGAAGGCTTTTGTGGACAAGTCCAAAAGAAAAAGTCTCCAGGGGAATCTAAGTTACACTGTGGGGAGCACTTTTGTCTTTTTTGTCTCCAATAATTTTACCATAGTATCATAGGAAATATGAAGTAAGATCAAAAACTATGGTCATTCTTAAATTTTATTACACTGAAAGAAACATTGCAGTTGATCATCCCGAAATACTCCACTTCAAACACACTTATTTCATCATTCTTCCCAGTTCCTGGAGCTGTTTTAGAAGACTGCTTTCATATCACTAGTTGTGCTCTCATGGCTGCCTCGATGTCCTGATGAAGGACACCTTTTCATGGTCCTTTTGATTTTGCAAAATAACCAGAAGCTGCATAGTGCCAGATCCAATGAATAAGGCAGATAATGAGAGTGTGATGTTTTTACAAGGCTGCCTTTCTGTTGGATGGCCCTTGAAAACTTTTGCCATATTGCTAATCATACATCTGAAGGTATTCAGCAAAGAAAAAAATCATTAAGATCCTAAGGGCATTAAAGCAATAATAAAGAAATATACTAAATAATTCCACATGGACAAATTTGAAATAATAGTTGAAATGGACTCATTCCTTAAGTGGTAAAATCTGCTCAAATTCAAACAAGAAGGAACAGTGGAATTGGCCTAAATCTGTTAAAGAAATTTAATAAGTAACTAATAAATTTCCAAAATGAAAAGTATCAGGCCTCAGCTAATACAATTGGAAATTGTACTAAACACTTAAGGAAGAAGTGGCACCAAGTTTTTATATTTTTCAGAAGATAGAAGCAGAAAGAATATTTTCTGTTTCATTCTAAGAGGCCAGATCAGTTTAAGTTCAAAGAAAAATTCATTGTAAGTAAACTACAAAGCAGCGTATCTTATGAACATAGGAAAAAAATCCTCAACAAAGCATCAGAAAATCAGATTTAAAAAGTATAAACAGAATTGCACACTATACTTACCACTCAAAGTAATTCACCAACAGACTAAAGGAAAAATTTACATAATGATATCAGTAGGTATAAGTAAATACAGTAGATATGAAAAATTTGGTAGAATTTTTGTATCATTCATGATACAAATTTTCAGTGTGCTAGGAATATAGGAGGATTTTCTCAACTGGATAAACAATAATTAAACATTTAATATCATATTTGATGGTGAAGAAATGGAACTTTCCTTGACCACAAGAAAAAGGTAAAAATCCTCCTCTTCTACTGTGTCTTAACCTTGTCCTGGATAGCCTAGGCAATAAAATAATACAAATGAGGAAAGAAAATGTATACAGAAAATCTATACCAGCACGTATGGCTGTAAATATAAAATTGTAAAGCCCTTTTAAAATTTATTAAGAAAATAAACAATTCAATTTAAAAATTGCTGAGAAAATTTTAAATGTATTACCAAAAAGATGTCCCAATGCCAAGTAGACATACAAAAAATGTTTCACATCTTATGTGAATATGAAAATACAAATTAAAATGACAAAAGATATACTATTGCAGCTCTATTAGAATGATCAAAATCTAAAACAGAAAATACCAAATGCTAGAAAAGATGTGGGAAGACAAAACTCTCGTTTATGTTTTGTAGGAATATAATAGGGTACAGCCACTTCAAAAGATATTTTGGTAGTTTCTAAGAAAAGTAACAATATGATCCAGGAATCACTAGCCATAGTATTTGTGTACAGAATTTGAAAGCTTATGCCTACACAAAAGCTTGCATGTGAATATTTGCAGCAATTTTATTTATTTTTTTAAATTTTATTTTAAAAGGGGTTAAAATTAAACACAACAAAACAGAACAGAAAGGGGCATAAGAAAGCATAAATTTCAAAGCTAGACAACCAGAGATCTTCACTATCTGTCATATTGTCTCTTGTTTTCTTCCAAGTGGTTGTCCATATCTTTGCAAATGGGGAGCTCATACTAAATAACATAGCCAATATTTTCACAAGATGTGTAGTTAACTGGCTCTCACTTGCTAAGGGAGGGGGACATGGGACGGGGGACAGGACCACATGAGATGTTTGACTCTCAGCCCGTGCACCAGCAGACTCAAAGCCACCCCCAGAGAGGGGAGGAGCTCCTTGTTCTCCTGGCACCCCGAGTCACCGTCACAGTGCAGGTCCCAAGGCGCCAGGGTCTCTCTCCTTTGGGCCGCAGAAAGTCTGCCACACACACAGCCGCCCCCCAGAGAGGGGAGGAGCTCCTTGTTCTCCCAGCACCCTGAGTCAACTGCACGGTGCAGGTCCTGATGCATAAGGATCGCTCTCCTTCAGGCTGCTGAAAGCAATTTTAACACCTGCCAAAACTGAAGCAATTGAGATGTCTATCAGCAGGTGAATGGAAAAATGTGGTAAATCTAATAAAGAAAATTTTTGCTGTTAAAAATGAGTTACTAATGCATGTAAATATACTGAAGAACCTTAAATGCATATACTAACTGAAAGAAGTCAATATTTTATGTATATTATTCCAACTATATTCCAATTATATGACATCCTGGATAAAGGAAAACAAGAGAGATCATTAAAAAAATCAGTGATTGACAAGGATTAAGGAGGAGGGAGGAATGAATAGCTACAATCCAGGATTTTAGGGTAGAAGAAATATGATTCACTAACGTTAGACATCTGTCACCATAAATACATACGAATCTATAAAATACACAGCACCAAGAGTGAGCCCTAATGTAAACTATAGACTGGAGATGGTGATGTGTCGATGTAGGTTCCTTGGTTGTAACAAATTACACTGGTGGAAGTGTTGATTATGGGACAATTTGTACATGTGTAGGGTATATATGGAAAATTTCTGTGCCTTCCTTGAAATTTTGCTATGCCTTTAAAAAAATTTCAGTATTTTTAAAAAACAAATAGTATTCAGGTCAACACTGAGACAAAGAATATGTTTGTGAGTGAGATTAATTTGTAAACTACCGGTTAACATCTCTTAAAAGAGATAACTGGTTCAATATGGTACAAAGACTCATCTGCTTTACCTATGCCTTGAACTATTCTATTCTATTTTAATTATTTTTCTCTACTAAAAATGAATGCTATTTTTTTTGACTGGGGTGAATGGCTTTAAGGTAATATTTAGGGGAAGACAGTTTATCAGAAGACAGCTGAATCTTTGGTCGGTATGTGTGTTTTAGGAATCTTCGTCCACCAACATAGCTAAAATATCTTTTGCTATTTTGTAAGGTACACATTTGTTCACCTGATTTACTACTGGTTTTCAGGGAATCCTAGTTAATAACATACTCCCCATTTTGTACAGCTTGTCTTCCTCCCAAAATCTCATGACTGATCTTGAGATGGTACAACATCATGCTGAGCCAAAGAGGAATCGGAAATCTAAAATTGAGAGAAAGTGTTCCTTTCATATTAAACACTGGGAGCCGTTAAAATTTTAATCCTACCCTGTAGATCAGTAAGGTCAAAAAGACCACTAAGCAAAGAAATAGAAAAGAATGAACAAAATAAAATAGATTATACAGGACAGTGCCAGAGAATATAGAATTTTTTCTCTTCCTTTTATAACCTTAATATTTATTCCAATCCTAAGGTAGTACATATATTTTAAGTAAAAAGTAAATAAATGACAAAATAGATAAATTATGCTTCTTCTAAAATTATAAGCGCTAAGATTTATCTCATCAAATTCTCTTCACCACTGGATATTTCCCTCTCATTCCTCTTGGTTTTAAGCTCCATTTCCTGCAAAACTCTATTCCATAGGTTGTGTGTGTGACTGGCATTGTCTCTGCACTATTGGTACTATCAGAAGTAAACAGATGAGCAACGGTAGGTTGGTAGAAAGATTCTCTTTACCTGTAAATAGTAATTTTGGCACAGGCATGATACCTGGTTTGGACTTCATTAAAGGAACATATTAAGCAAGCAGAATGAGAGTATATCCTGATTCATAGAAACTCATAAGAATATCAGTTTAAGAATGCCTAAGTTAATCTTATTTGTATGAAGAGCCAGACTTGGCACTAAGACAGTAAAGTGAGAAGCTGGACAGAATGACTGAGAAACTTCTTCATTTGAATCATTGAATTCAGGCATTTCTACACAACAGATTGCTACACCAAAGTGTCTTCATAAGGACCTTCTCCAAACATCATAATGAATTTATATGCCAGTCTTCTTCAAGGAAGATGCATTCATCCAACCTGTTACACAACAAATGTTTGTTCAATATCTGTTACTGCATTTCAGGAATTATGCAGAACTCTAAATTTAAAAAGATAATATCTTTGGCCTGGAGAACTCACAGTAAAATAAGAAAGTTAGACAAATGATGTATAATGCAGTAGCCATTGTGGTGCATGTCTGCAAGGGCTACTTCACAAGAAAGTGGTTTACCACTCTGCAGGAATATATGCATGCTTCTGTCTTTCTCCATGTGTCTCAATGATGAGCTAGTCTTTCCACATGTTGTATGAGATTCCCTCTCTCTCCTTCTCCCCTAGTGTATTCATTTTGATTACTAAATGATTGAATACTATCTGAGGCCACAGAAGTCCAAAAATAGCCAGAGACTATATGTTTACAAACTTATTTTTGTCTATTTAAATTCAAGTTAGTTTTGTTTATTGTCTACTTATGTTCAAGTTAGTTTTAATAAGTTTTTGAACTATTAAGTATAATGAAACAAAGATTTGAGATTTAGGGATTGCACACTTATTTAGCTAAAAATTATAGTTACTTTTATTACAAAAATCTACCTCAGTTGTATTTTTTGGAGTTGACAAGCACTAAATGAAGATAAACATCTTATTCAAACACAGGTTTCTATCTCCATATTACAATCATATAGGAAATTAGGGTAATGGAGTATCTTCTGCATGTGGAGAAATAGGGACTAACTGAGGAAATTGGTGGGCTTCTAAGGAGGTAGAGATACTGATTTGCTGCAGGTGTGTGATCTTGAGTCCTGACCACTAAAATCAGAGGAGCACACCCAAGATGAGGACTGTCTGTGACTTCTGCGTCCAAGGCATTTTCTGCTTCTCCTGAGAGTGGGGAAGAGTTCCTGGCAAGAAATCCAGCAAGAAATCCAGAAAAAAATCACATTTCCTGGTATGAGGCCAACGAAACACTGAAATTGCTACCCTGGAAATGCTGTGGCAAAGAAATTTATATCCTAGAACATACCACCTAATTGAATCCTTCATCTGGCAATTCTATATTGACAAATTATGCCATTGCACTGTGTCCTCCCTGTTCATAGCCCATATGTGTGCAGAATCTTAAAAGTCTGTAAAAACGGTGTCTGGGGTACATTCTCATTGCACCTGCCAGAAAGCTCCATCTGTTTCCTGCTGCTTCAGGCCCTGTCCAGTTCCAACTCATCTCCTTGTGCAACAGTCTCTGTTTGCTGTCTTACAGCATCTCACTGTCTCAGACCTGGTTCCACCTCATACTGTCTTCATCTGGCTGCATTGATTCTCTCCTTACATAGTCCTAAAATTAACTTGAAAGAACCCCATTTGATTCATAATACTTTATTACAGAATTTAACACAACATTATAAGTCTGTTTTACAGGAACGTATAGAAAACTGTGCCTATTAACTCAGCAAAATAATGCCTGCTAGGCATCTTACTGCATGCATCATAACTGCATGGACTGCACCAAGCCCAAGCCAAAATATAAATTGTATATAAACAACATCCTAGCATGAAAATAGAGCACAAATGGAATAATTGCCTAGAATCTATTTCCTAGAATTTATGTAAAGAAGTTTCAATGTCTATAAACGTAATGTTAGAAAGCATGAGCAGTTGTCACTTTCTAGAGATAAGAAATGCAGGGTTCCAATTTTGGTTCTACCATTGACAGATCTTACACAAGTCAATTAACCTCAGTGACACCTAACTTGCTACCTTTCTGTTTCGTAGTAATGCTTAGAAGATGCAGATAAATATGGAATACTCTAGCTAATTAGCTAAAAACCAATAAATGAAGGAAAGACAAAAACAATAAGAGCTGCCCAGCTGTGATCAAAAGATATATTTGTATTGTTAGTAAATTTCACAGTCTTTGTTTATTGGGGATGTTTTTAAAAATATTATGATTATTTTCTTGTTAATCACTTTATTAACTCTATTCTTTCATAAGACACCATTATGTCTTCATTAACAGACCACAATAAATATTAATAATAGTCTGTTGAAATTGAATAAATATGTCAAAAAATAAAATTTACCTCAAAATAACAAGCAATGATTTATACTGAGTTAAACATATCTATAGATATAAAATTTGCTTTTCAGGAAACAATATATTGTGCTCAAAACTGATTCTTACATTTGGAAATTTGAAGAGAACAAACCTGAGCCTTATCTAGGTTAACTTTAATTCTTCAAAGTTGTAAATGGTTCCTTTCAACATGTACATTCAAGGTTACTGTATGAAAAAAAATTAAACCTCAGTAAAGCACTTTCTTCTACACTATAATAAACAGAGGATGGGGAAATATGCTTATTTTAAAATATAAGACTTTAATTAAAAGTAGCCATTAAAAGTTACTTACAAAATTTGCAAAATATTATTCAATGTTGCCACCTTCAGGACAAATTTTAAAATAGCAGTTAAAATGGTAACCAACTTCCTAAAGTGTTTTCTTTATGAAGCAAATCTAAGAAGAAAATTTACCCATTTCATGTTTTAGGTCTGGAAAATACAGCAGAGTATCAGGCACTGGGATTTTGACTGGAAGATGTTGTCTTTCTTAAATGCAGTACAGAGAAAAATCCTCCTACATTCAGTAATGTCAGCATTCTTTTCCAACCAGAAAAAGAAGTGATCTAAAAAAATTCAGTAAAACAAATTCAATTCTTATTGTCAAACACACACACACAAACTTTTTGCATCACTAAATAATTATGTTTAATGATCATATATCTACAATACATGACTGTTTTAAATATTTATATTGTAAGTATTTATAAATCAGTAAGTGTGTGGCATACAAAGCTATTCAGGTGTCCCCTATGTGAAATTTCTCTATACTTTCCTAACCCAAAAATGTATATTGATCGGTTTTGAGTGTAATTGTTTACAAAAAATGTTGCATGATTTTGAATAATTTAGTATTATAATAAAATTATTTTAGAGAAATTGGAAATAATAATTTTTTTGAAAGAATTATATTGGAAAATTAAAATTTAAATATAGTATGCAAAAGAATACATTTAGCAATTTCTACTTAAAGTAGACTTTGAATAGGGAAAAAAGTGTAGACTACTGAATGATAGCTCCCATATTTTGCAGAAATTAGGTGAATTGCCAAATCTGAATGACACACTATGCAAATTTCCCAGTAAAATCTCACTCAGGTATGCTAGGATCACAAGAGCTGGGACACTTTTTAAATCTATTTATAAAGCTTCTATTTAATGTCTAACATTAGTTACAAACCTGACTCCTGTTGCTCCTGAAGTGTGCTTTCAAAAGAAGATAATGGGTGGGTCATTCTTGTCTTCTGGATTTAGCTTGTCTCTCATGTGACCATGTGTTTCTTGCCAGAAATACATACTGTGAAAGGGGTTGTTGCCAGGACTTTATGGGAAATGATGTATGTAGTTTAACCTAAGATGACAGCTGGTCTTCTAAGAGATAACAAACACTTCTTCAGAATGATTTTATCACCTGTCTCATGAGACACCATAATTCTACAATGAAATGGAGTGGTTACAATTTCAAAATTTTCATCAAAGGTAAGACTATATTTTAGCATGATTTTACACATAAAGAAAATTTTGAGACCAAAAAAGTAGGATGTACATGACCTTAAATTCAGATCATCATATGAACTTGAGTGTATTTATCATCATTTCTCTGCATTCTTTTTATTTCTACTTATTTTATCATGATCAAACTTTCTTACAGATAAGTTTGGTCAGTCAAGTTCTAGGACAAGGAACTTGCATCCCAACTTTAATTCTTTCCATATGGGCATGTATCCAATATTTCTATTTAGCTACCACTTTTGCTTGTAACTGCTTCCAATTTTAATTCATGGAACATGCCTAAGTGAACAAATAATATTTTAAAGTGATTTTAAATATTTACTATGTTTGCTATCAAAAGATTTAACTTTGGTCTTTGTTGAAGTTTCTTTTGCACAGTTAAAATCTCTGAACTTCAATCGTCTGTTAAAAAAGCAAAGTCATTCATTAAGGAACAAGAAGTAGACAAGAAAACTGAGAAGGGCAGTTTCAGTGCTCAAGGTTACAGTTTAATGGGAAAGACAAGAAAGCTTTAATATCTCACAGAGATCTGTGTAGGTAAACTGTGGCTAACATGTAAGGAGCAATTTGGTGATCTCAATTCTGATTCAAAATTGCATAATTTTGTACAGAACATAGATAACCATGTGAAACCAATATTAAAAAAAAATCTTGCTGTATTCTACCAATCTCGCTTATTCCTTAAAGCCAAACAAAGTATAAACATATTCCTTCCCCGTTCTTCTGTCCCTATTCTGAAAAGATAGGCAAGAGTAAGCTTCCTTAGGTTTCAATCTACTCTCCTCCCCCAAAGTTGGAATTCACCTTGGTTCTGAGCTGAGGAGACATCTAACGCACATCCAGCCACCACCTCCGCTCTTGAGCTTACAGTGTTGCTGGTGCCTTCTCCTGTACTCACAGTGCCCACGTGAATCCTGCAGATACCCACAGTGTCTCATAGAGTGACAGTCCACATTCACCAGATTATTCTTCAAGTCAGTTACTCAGGTTCCCAAATCCTACTTGTTGCCTTATCCAAAGTTGTCAGACATTTAAATGCAGCTTTTGTCAATGTTTTTTTGCATCATTATACATTCATGTTATTAAACATTCAGCAATATGTGCACAGCATATATGGACAATTTAAAACTGAAAATGAAACACAGCCATACTTTGTACTTGACTGCTTTGAAACTGGTAGCATTTGGCACTTGATAAATTTTGACACAAAAGTTTTGTCCCAGTACTTATAGTCTGCTTGCTACTCAGAGAGTAAGCTAGAATATGCACTGTCTAATGACTCATCACCTTTTCCAGCCAAAAGAATTTGTTTGGTGTTCTTCATTTTTGGAATTCATTATGCCTTCCAGAAGTAATTAATAACAAGTACCAAGCTACACATCTATGTACGAGTCTCTCAGTGTACATGTTTACTAGCTCTGGATTTTATTCTTTGATGAACTTTGCTCTGGCTGCTCTGGCTACTCCTCCCCTAAACCCCAAAGCCCCCAAAAGAGCAGTATTCAGGGCCATGGGATAGGCTCATAGGAAGCCACCTGCTCTGGACATCAAAGACTCCACAATTCTGCCTATGAGTTTTATGTGATTTTTTTGTGGTGTTAGCTTACTGTACCCAGCCAGAGAGTTTCTTCTAATGAAACTTAAGTTGCCATGAACAAAAATAGATGTCACTTTTGGTCAAAAATTTCATAATGAAAGATTTTTTCATACTGCAATCATTATGCTGGGCACTCAGTGGCCAATTCAATATACAGACTCAAGATTTTCACTCTGAAAATTTCCCTTGAAGAGATTTGTTTATTTGTTTTTGTTTTTGTTTTGTTTTTTTAAACATCTTGTCTTTTTTCTGTGTTTTATCTTTCTGATTTTTCTGTAACTTGGAAGTTACCACCTGAACAGATGTTATACGTTTACTATCTCTTTTGTGATTTCAATTTCATTCATGTGTCTGGGGTATCATTTCTTGAATTTTCTTCGATTGGTAAAGCCACAGATTTATTTGTAAAGTGGAGACGTAGTAATGTAAATGTTCTTTTCTTCTTGTCCATTTTTTGGAAAATATTGTTTTCATTATTGAACATATCCTTTGAATTGTTTTTACTGCTACTATTTTTTTTAATTTCCAAGAAATTTTTCTTTCATTTGGATAGCATCATGTTTTAAAATCTTCCTAATAATTGTTCTTTTCAGCTTTATTCCATCAATTTAGTGTGTGTTTCAGTGTTTCAATCTTCCATATGGGAACCTGTGTTAAAAAATCTCCTAATCTATGTCTTCCCTTCCACAAGATGAGGAGGGCACTGAAGAATGTAGATGCCACATTCATGCTGCTCACATCATTCACTTATTTTTCAAATATGTATTGAAATAAATATGTATTGAATTTCTCATTGCTAGACATGAAATGATCTTCATCTATTGGTTTATCTAAAATAAATAGGAATAAAGAAGAGATAACAATAACACATTTGTATGAATTCATCAATTAATTCAATAAAAATTAGTTAGCCCCAGTATCATTCTAAGCAAAAGGGACACAGCAGTGACATAAACATATTTTCCATTACAGAAAGTATAACATTAAAAGAAATTTTTCCAATTTAAAAATATTTAATGATTAGTAAATGAAAAATTACATGGGAATGTAAAACTGTACAATCTTGAAATCTAAGAAGACTGTTGTATAAATTGATAATTCAACAGTGACTAAACAGTGAGTAGTGAAAAATACCCTAGAAGGAGAACAGTTTTTGTATAAGTAAATGCAGACAATAAATGCATGCTCCTCCCTGGGTCTGAAGATTTTTTGTTAAAAAAAAGCATACTGTCTTCTATAATACTCTTCACACTTGTAATTATTTATTCTGATGTCTTAATGATCATTTTAATAACCTTTAGAACAAGAAAACTCCTGTATTACTTTTCTGTACCTCTTATATCAGGGACACTTACATAAAAGAGGCACTGTGACTCCCAAATAAATACTCTAGCTAACTAAAAGTAAGCTAGTGAAAGAAATTTAGTAGAGCTCAGAACTTTGCAATTAGTATGGAAAAAACTGAGGTTGGAGATATGTCTCCATAATCTAAGCCTTTATTCTAATTTAATGAAAAAATCACTGAACGCTTTCATGGGGATCAATAAGTGGATCAGATTATAGATTTGGAACGATCACCCTGTCTAAAGCATGCAGTAGGATTTGGAGGAGATTTTTACCAGGGGGAAAAAATGTATCAGTTATGAAACTGTTGAAAAAATTCTGTGATTTTTTTATGATGGCCAAGTCTTAAACTGCTATAGCAAATATGAATAGAGCATAAACTATAGAAATATTTGAAAGCTAAAGGAAATAAGTGAAGGAAGAAAGGGAGGAAAAAAGGAACAAAAGAAATATTAATATTATCACTTTAAAATCTTCATTACCCAATATCTTTGTACAATAAATACATTATCTAATATAAACATTGAACAATGAATATTACTGATTAATATGCACTAAATAGTAGTAATATAAAGAAGCCTATAGGTATAATAATAAATGATTGCAATATCACACTCTAAAGAACACAAGTACAAAAGTTTGCAGAAACATAAAAATCTAATTAACTTGTCTATTTTTCAACAAATATTAATTACCCATCAGTTGCCCATCTTTTCAACATATTTTAATTGAATACTCATCAGTTACCAAGTACCATATTTAATACTTTCTTCCAAGAAAGCTAAAGTCTCATGGAAAACTCAAACAGGTATAGTAATTAAATGGTTTAAAGTGACTAGCATTAGCTGAGTGCTGAACAAAAATCAGTCACAGACCAAATATATTTTATGTCATATCTTTTATTCTACTTCTGACAAAAGCTAGATGATTTGTTATTTCTGTTTCTTTTGTTGATTTGTCTTCTCCTGCACTATTTAATGTTAAAATGTACTAGGATTCAATTCTTGGTCCTCTTCTTCTTTTATACTTATGTTCAATATGATCTTATTTCTTCTAGTAATTTTAAATAATTCTATATTCTGTGACTCCCAAATAAATATCTCTACTTAGATATTTCATACTCCATACTGCTATATCTGCTCTTTCCTGGACATCTTCTGTTATCAAATTGCAGAGTTGATATTCTCTCAAACCTGTTCCATTAATAGCCTTTAACACTTCCATGAGTCATACTCTTCTCTTCCAGGAGCTCATGCTTCAGAATCAGGTATTTGACCTTTTTCATACTCTCACATTCTACATCTAATTTTGTCAGGAAATTCAGTCAATTCAGTGTTCAAAGATACACAAAATCTGGTTGTTTCTCATCTCCTGCATGACCACAAATCTGGCTTGAACTATGATCATTTCTTACTTTGATTATGACCAGCTGACCTAGAATTACTTCTCCACCACCTGACATTAATTCAATTGTCCTTTCTCACCATAAAACCAGAGATATATCTTAAAACTAGTTTGTGTCAGCTATCTGTTAAAAATCTAAAAACAGCTCCATGTTCTTCAGAGTGGAACTCAGATTCATCTGAGTGTCTTATGTAATGAATTAAATAGTCCTCAAAATGTACATATCTATCTATCTCAGAACATATTTAGAAACTGTTCTTTTTTTTTTTGCAGATGCAGTCAAGTTAAAATGAAGTCATTGTGAATTACAGTAGACTCTGTCATGATGAGCAGTGTCAGTATAAGAAGGACATTTGGACACAGACTGGAAAACATATGATGATGAAAATATGGATTACAGTGCTATAACCATAAAACAAGGAACATCCAAGATTGCTGCTAATCATCCGAATCTTGGAAGGGAGAAGGAAGTAGTTTTCACTGCATCCTTGAGAGAAATCAAAGTGCTCTTGACAGACTGGTTTTGTATTTCTTGTTTTCTGAACTGTGAGAAAACAAATTTGTGTTGCAAGAAGCCGGTCAATTTGTGATAATTTGTTATAACTTTTCTGCAAATCTAATAAAGCATATAAGATCTTTTGTGATCTGCACACTCCTATGCAAAATCACCTTATCTCTTGCTTGCTATATTTTAGGTACTCAATCTTCCTGTTACATGTCAAATGCAAAACTGTTGGCATCTTAGAGCATTAACAATGATGTGTCTTCCTGCAATTCTCTTCTGCTGGGTAACTACAAAGCTACTTTCTCATGTCTTTCAAGTCTATAACCAATAGGGAGGATGAAGTCTATACTGATCATCTCATTAAAAATTATAATTTCTCTCAAGTCTTGAAAGGTTATTTATCAAAATTTATTGATACATATTGCTTATCATATTTGTCAAAAGACATTATTTGGACATCTTACAAAAGCTTTGCAAATCATAATGTACATAGCAAGCACTTCCTTTCAGAATTATAAGAGTCCTTGTCTCATGGGTATCATAGAATATATATACACAAATACTCAGAGGATAAGTATGAAAGCAATTAATGTAATATCTCACAATAAATATAATTCACAAAAGAGAAGATTCTAGCAGAAAAAGGGAAAACCTGAAAAGCTGATGGAACAATTAATTTTTCTATGTATGTGTGTTTTATGTTAGAAATTAAAAGTAATAATTATATGGTTTACCCTACCCCTTGGTACCTACTCAAACCAAACAAAACAACAAAACCAAGCAAAAAATCTTATAGAAAAAGTGACCTACTAATATAAATTTGTTTCAGTAAAAACTACTTTCACCAGTAACTCATATTTTGTATGATTTATAGTTATATACTTGTGTCATAAGTACTCTACAACTATTATCATGAATTAAACTTCTGGATGAGTAGCCATTTTTAACTGCTACCTCAAGAGACTACTTAAACTTCAAAAGCAACCTAATCAATTTTGTCATGTTTATAAAAGTTTATGGTGATATCTGAATTTTATCATCTCTGATCCAATCAAGTAGCTACTCAAAAAAGAGACTGATTCATGTACTTGTAAAAAAATACAATATTACTGAGAGAAAAATCAAGTATATTAATTCTAATGGAAGAAAGAGAATATTGAAAGAATCTTCAGATAGTCAAACAAATGTTCAAAGAAGCTACTACAGTATTTCACAATATGCTTCTAAATGAAGAGACTAGACAAAACAACATCAAGATTTAAGTATGGGAGTTGTTGCACCAGTCTTTATAAACACATGCTATTTAGAAAACTTGGAAAAGCAACAGAGATCACCACAGAGAAGCAATTGAAGCAACTGTGTAGTCTGAAAAGCTAAGATCCACTCTATCCTATAATTAATTGCATTCTCTTCAAAATGATAAAATAATGATCGCAGAGTGCCCAAATAATTGAGTGCTCTTAAATTATGTGGAGTAAGAAGATTACATTCTTTGTTCTTTCACCCTGTTCTGAAATTGGTGTAATGTTTGTAAAAAGAGACTCACTTGACAGTTCTAAACATGTAAGCCCTCCATTAACCCAGAAAGTTGGCATGGAATGTAAAGGAGATCCCAACATCCCCATCTCAACCATATGCATGCTAAACACTTCTCCTACTGGATCGCTTGTAAAATGAGAGGCTCGTGCAGTTCACAGGCCATTCAGCCTTTTCTCTGTGGCTGGCATATTCTGACAGGAGGCTAATTAACCACAGATTTGTAAAATTATTTAAGCTCAGAGATGCTCTCTAGAGAAATGTTCCTTAGTATAATGGTGAATTTGCCTCAATTTTGATACAGGATGAGGAATATTAATTCTCTTCACCCAAGTTAATAAATTAAATTGACTATTCATCAGTCCAATTTTTACTTAAGTTACATCTTTATTTCCATGGTCTGTGGCTTGATTTTGCTATTGTCTGCATGACCTAAATATGTTGTTGAAAGGAAATGCTTTCTAACCTGACAATTGTTATTCAAACAGACAACATTTTTAAAATAAGTTTTTAATGGCTTTACACTCAACTATCAAGAACCATTAACACCTGTAGAATGCATGAAATATTTGAAAATCAAACATCATATTTTTATATCTACTTCAATTTTCTAGCCATAGCAAGTATAGAAATTACACAACTTAGAAATCTTAACTATCATATTCATTATGTTTTATTATTTTCCAGCACAAGCAATGTTCCTAGATATGAAAATATGTTCTTTAAATCTACTACACACTGCTGCTAATAAAGAACAGACTGCAGATCATTTCACAAAACTGCAGAATGTAGATGCACAGATAACAAGAAGTTTCCATTTTATCAGCTTCCATTAGTCTTTTAGTGGATGCTAGTTTTCCAAACTTATGACATAAAGTCTTAAACAGATAAAATTAACTTCCAGACAAAAAATTAATGCAGAATTAGAGAATTTTAATAGCACTATGGACCAATTAAACTTAGAAGATACATACAGAAGTTTTCATCCGATAATAACAGTACATATTGCTATGTAGTATGTACATACATTTTCCAGGATACACTGCATACAGGGAATAACACAAATTTTAATACATTGTATAAGATTGAAAGTGTGCAAATTTCCTTTTCTGGTTATCAGAAATAAATCTAGATGTCAATAGCAGGATGAGAAGTTGAAAATTCACAAATATGTGAACATTAAACAATATTTGAACAACAGATATAGCAAAATAGAAATCATAAAAGGAATTAAAACTTATCTGAAGACAGATAAAAATGAAAACACAACATGTGAAAATTGATGAGATGCACCAAAATCAATAGTAGCAGGAAAATTTATACCTCTAAATATTTTCATTGGAAAGGAAGCAATATCTTAAATTGAAAGCCTACATTAGCATCTTAAGATAATAGAAGAAAGAAACAAAAGCTAAACAGATTGAAAGACACCTTGGTTTTCATGGGTCCCCTAAAAGTTCATGTGTTGAAAACTAATTCTGCAGTATGGTAGTACTCAGATGCAGAGTCTAGTAGATTATATTTGGATCATAAGGTAGAGTCTTCCTAAGTAAATTAAAGGCTTCTTCAAAATAATGAGTTGTAAACTCCTAGTATTCATTGTACCTTATAAGAGCAAGATTTTATGAAAAAAACATCTCTTGCATTTTTTTCACATAAACTCACTAACTTTTCTAATCTGTACCTTGAGTGAATGACATAACATAAAAAGTACATAACAAACAATTCTCTAGTAAAAAAGACTAAGAAAAAAAGAAGGATCAATGAAAATGAAAAGTGAAAGAGGGTCATTACTACTATTTCCATATGCATAAAATGAATTACTAGAAAGAAAATGAGCAGTTATTCCAAAAATTTGATAACATTACATGACATAGACACATATCTACAACAAACAGAAACTTTAAGCGGGTCTATAACCAAGAAGATTAAATCAGTAAACAAAAACCATTCAACAAAGAAATGTCTAAGATAACATACTTTTTATTGATGAATTTTTCCAAATATTTAAAGAATTACCACCTCTCAAACTGTTGTAAAAGTTGAAGCATAACATTTACAAGTTCATTCTTTGAGACCAAAGAATCAGACAAAAAACTAGAGAAAAAATATTTACAGTCCAATATCTTCAATGAAAAAATAGTAAAGTAATAGTAAATCATGTAATGGCACATTAAAAGGATTACAAATTAATATGTGACCTTGTCTTTGTTAGTTTTCTCTCATTTTTGAAACAAAATTCCCAACACCAAAAGTCAAAGAGGAAAAATTTTACAGTTAGTAGAGGTTTCAGTTCATAATCACCTGTCTCCAAGATTGGCTGGCAGAGGGGCAACTGTTCATGGCAGTGAAAGATACCAAAATCAATAAGACATGAGGGAGGAAAAGCCAAACTTATTTCTGTCCTTTATATTATATACTACACTATTTGCCCTATGGCAGGTGAACTCACACCAGCATTAGACCATGACTCAGTTATAAACTCTAGATTCAGCACCTCCAAAAAAAAAATGTCCTTCATGATTCCATCAGGATTTGGAGGGGTGGGGGACATCCACACACAAACCATAATAAGCTCTTTAATGCAAGGACTGTTCAACATACAAAATTAATTAGTGTAATATATTAGCAGAACAAAGGTGGAGCAGATGTTTATCTCAACCAATGCAATATAAAGTACTAGACAAAACAAGATACACCAGCACTTTGTGAAGACAAAACACTAGAAATGAAAGAAAGAAAGAAAGAAAGAAAGAAAGAAAGAAAGAAAGAAACTACTACAGCTTAGCAAACTTCACATATGAAAACCCAGTTATCATCATGTTTAGTGGTTAAAAAAATAAAAACCTTTTTTCTATAGGGCCAGAAACAAAACAAGCATGGTTGATTTTTCCCTCCAAATATGTAGCCAACAGAGTACTGGGAATCCTAGACATAGCAATTAGACAAGAAAAATAAAAGATATCCCAATTGGAAAGGAAAATAATAAAGTTATTTTGACATGTAAACAATATGAAATTATCTATGAGCAGATAATTATGTGCAATGTATATTTAAATTTATAAAATATTAAGTATCATATACAAAATAATTTTTTAGAATAAAACAGACAGTTTCATTAAAACTCAATAATCCTTGCTTCCAGAAACACATGTGGGAGTATTGCTGATTTTCTATTGCACTCAAGAATTTGAAAAATAATAGTGTTAGGACTTTTCTAAATGTCTTTTAGAAATCAGCAGTAAATCTGTCAGAGCCTTTGTTTCTCTTTGTTATTAGGTCTTCAATTATACCTTTCAATTTTATTGACAGATAAAATTTATAGACAGTTTATAGACAGTTTATTCAGAATTCTTATATCTCATTAATTCAGCTTTGGTACTTTACATGTATCTAGGAATCTGTCCATTTCTTCTGAATTTTCCAACTTACTAGAATACAGGTTCTTGAAGTAGGTATTAATGATTTTCTGCATTTACATCAATCTGTTTTGATTTCAATTTCATTCCTAATTGCATGGATTTGAGCCTTTTCTTTTTTAATAAGGTTACCTAAATATTTATAAATTTTATGTAATCTTTTAAAGAACCAATTCTTCAATTCATTGATTGCTTGTATTGATTGCTTAGTCTCTGTCTTAATTACTTTTTTTCAAGGCTGAGACAAAATACATGACACCCAAGGTTAAAGAAGGAAAGGTTTATTTAGCTCACAGTTTGTAGAGGTTTCAGTCTATAATGAACTGGCTCTAAGGCAGGGTGGTATGTGGCACAGGAGCAACCATTCATGGTAGTGGAAGACAGAAAAAGCAATTGAGTGAGGGAGAGAGTAAGAAACCTATTTCTGCCCCTTGAAAAAGCAGGCTACCTAGGATGGGTACAGCACTCCCAACCTGAATTTCAGTGTTGGACCATGAGTCAATCACAAACTCTTCAGTTGCCTCTAAAAAATCCACTTCCATGACCACATGAGCGGGGACACATAGATACAAACCATAAGAGTCTCCAATGCATTAATTTTTGCTCTGATATTTAAACTTTCCTGCTCCTTTCAACCCAGCTATTTCCCTTCTTACTATCTTCCCAAAAGAATTAAAACAGTGATTTGTGCACATAACATGTTTATAGTGGTACATTTTGTAATAGCTAAATCCTGGTATCTCTAATTCTCATCAACAATGTATTAATAAAGATGTGATTTTTTTTGTACAACTCTGCCATAAAGAAGGATAAGCTTGAGATATTTCTAAGTAAATGGATGCACCTTGAGATCACAATCTTAGGTGAAATAACAGGCAGTCATTTGTAGATACGGCATTATTCTCTGATGTGAGAAACCAGAAGTGTAAATAAACTACTAAATGACTAAAATGTATAATATATATTGTGAAATAGAAACAAAATGTTCAAATGGGAAAGGGAACTAGGGAGAGGGGACAGAAGGAAGACAAATTCAAAAAATTATAAAAGAAGGAAAAATGAAAACAAAGCTTTTATAATTAAGAGGGTTAGAAGGTTTGACGAGAGTTTAGGGGAATGGAAAAGAAAAAGAATTGTTACATTGGGGTAGAGGTATGAATTTCCTATGAGGACTGTGATCATAATGTATATCTAAAATATACCAGTAAAATTAATTTTAAAATTAGAGAAATAGAATCAACATATAAAAATCAATTGTATTCCATGAAGTAACAATAAAAAATCCAAATATACATTATGAAAATTTTCTCAGTTAAAATACTTCTTCATCCAAATGCTATTTGACATCTTTTATTACCTCTTTAAACTTTCCAGTTCTTAACATTATCACACTGGTAAAACTTAAATTTTGAAACAGATGCATTTAAATCACAAAAGCTATAATATAAATAACCCAAACAATCTTCAAAAATAATAATAAAAGTAAAAATTTGCAATTCCTGATTTCACAATTTAGTTCAGAGCTACAAAAATGTGGTTTTTGCATACAGATAGAGATACGACTGTTGTAGTCAGGGGTCGTGAGGAGAACAATTACAATCAGGACACAGAATTTATAATCTTATTTTATGATGATCACTCAGAGTTAAACACAAAAAGAAAAATGCAGAAAATCTGTCCACAACACTAAAAACCCAGAATATTCAGCCAGAGCCCTGAATCCCAGAGTAATTCCTCCCAAGAGTCCAACTGGAGGTCTGAAGCCCAAGACAAGGACTCACACCAGTCTGTTTTATGGATGTGCTGGGAAGGTCCAAAAATCAGTGGTAGAACCAGAAAGTTGATGCCAGTGGGATGAAAAAGCTGTGCCAGTAGGTTGAGGATTCTATACTGGAGCCAAGAAGTCACACTCAAAAAAGGACGAGGGCTTCCCTGAAAAGTACTGGAGTCATCTTCAGCGACAAGGAGGTCCTGAGCTCCTCCGACAGTGAGAACAGTTGAGTACATGCCAGAAAGTCAGCGTGACAAGCTTCTCCTGGAAATTAAACAGCACACATCTTCCCCTCCAGAGGTAGGAAGCCATGCTCAATGTAAGGACCAGAGCTCTCACAAAAGGAACCGCAGCCACTCTCACCAACAAGGTCCCAAACTCCTCCAATGATAACAGCCAAGCTCATACTGAGGAAGCTAGTCAAGATGAAACAACAGCTCAAAACAGTAACATTTAGGAGAACACACAACATCTAGATCATCTTCTCCACACATCTCTTATTTATGCTGGCAACTTTCCTCAAGTGGGCCATCTACACTCAGCACCATGCTGATTTAATTCAGCTGGTGTTAAGTTGACCACCAGTTTTTTATTCATAGCAATGACCAATAAAATAGGATGTTATTCAAAAATAAAAACTCACAATTATAGTTAAATTTTTTCCATAAGGTTGCCAAGATCATTCAGTGAAGAAAAGATAGCCGTTTACTAATGATGTCAGTAAACTTACAAAGTTGGATCATTACATTACTCCATGAACAAAAATTAAGATAAATCAAAGATCTAAACGTAAACTGAAAACTAAGAAAACATTAAAAGATGAATAAATATCTTCATGACATTTAATTTGACAATGTTTTCTTGAGTATACCACCAAAGGAAACAGCAACAAAAGAAAATGAGATGAATTGAATATCATAAAAATTTTTTATTGTGTATAAAAAGATCCTACCAGCATATAATAAAGCAAGATACAGATTGGAGAAATTTTATGGGAAAATATATCAGATATGAAAGTAATATCCATAATGTATGGAAAACTCTAAAACTCAATAAAAATAAAGAAGAAAAATTTAAAGACAGACAAAATATTCAAACAAAATGTACAAATGAACCAGTCATGTAGACATACACCAGCAATTCCACAATTCTAGAAGTCTGAAGCAGAAAAATTGTCCATGTCCAGTCTGTACAATTTAACAACTTACTGAGAATCTGGAAATAAAATAAGAAATTGGGTGGGATATAGGTCAATATATAGTCCTGAGGTCAAGATTTAGTACCACAAAAATTCAATAAGCACATGAAAAGATGCTTGTGTTAACTTTGATAATCATTAGGGAACTATAATTCAAAACCACAACAGACCACTTCACGTTTACTAGAGTGACTTTCATCAAAAAAGGAAAGAAAAAACACTGTAAAAAGGCAAGTGTTGACAAAGATGTGAACAAATTTTAAGCACTGTGCCTTGCCAGTGGAAATCCAAAGTAGTACAGCCCCTGAGGAAAACGTATCAGTTTCTCAAAGAATTAAAAGCAGAATTACTATGTGTTGTACAAATTCTTATTGTGATTAATATAAAAAATTCAAAATGGGTTTAAAGAGATATTTGGACAATTAGTTTTCATAATGTCATTATTTGCAGTAAACAAATGGTAGAAGCAAGTGAATATTTAAACAAAATGTGCTTATACACATCCAATGAAACATTACTCAGTCTTATAAACCAAAGGAAATTTTGGCAGATGCAATAGTATGGACAGATCTTGAGGCTGCTCTCTCTTGAGGGTAATAAACCAATGATATAAATATCAATTACTGTATGAATCTACATGATGTATCCAGACAAGTCACTTTCATAGAGATAGAAAAGAAAATGATAAATTCCATTGTGGAAATAGGGAGAGGGAAATAGGAAAGTATTTTTTAATGGGCACAGAATTTCAGTTGTGCAAGACAAAAAGAAAGATGACAGTAATATAGCACAATATGAATGTACTTGATGACACTGAATTACATGCTTATAAATAAGATGATGACTCGTTTCATGTATGGTTTACTGTAATTCCTAAAAATATTTTTAAAGGTACAGCTATAAAAGTGAATAGAAGTATATAATTGCAATATAATACATTAGTGTTGCTCTTGAAATATTTTTCATCTATTCTTTAGAAACACAATTCTAATGCAAATTTCAACTTACACATGGTTCCCAAAAGACTTTTACACAAGCAAAATTTATTTATATTCCCTGACAACTCTTTCATTTAGTACATATTAAAATATTCCTCTTGTCTAATGTAGATGAAATTTTTTCTATATTCATGACCCAGAGGGTGCTGGAAAACTGAGCAACCAGCTTACCGCCCTGGTAAGCAGCTGTGGTCTGGCAAGCTGTGGCCAACACAGGGTGAGAAGCAGCAGCAACTCCTGAGATCCACGCCATGTTGGAACTTAGGGCGCTGGAAAACCAAGCAACCAGCCTGCCGCCCTGGTAGCAGCTGTGAGTCTACCTGCGTGCAGGCTGAGAAACAAACATCCCACCCCCCTACCCCCGGCAGCAAGTGGGAGCCAAAGATCTGAGCATCTCTTGGGAGGTTGACCATATGTAATATAGCAAATAAAGAGGATTTCCTTCTACCATCTCTTTGAAGGCAAATATTTTTATCATTGTTTTGCTTTGTTCTAATTAATGGTATTACTCTATTCAATATTCTATTTTGATAAGTTCTATAATATTCTGTATTTCCTTTGATTGTGCTATACCTGATTGAAAGAACAACTATTGTGAAGATAATGTGATATACTATGGTCTCTATTACTGTTATCCCAGTAACCTGCTGTGAAGTTCTGTACCAATTTCACTATACTGTCTTAATTGGCTTTATTCAATCCTGTTCTGTTGTATTGTACTATCATCAAATTAATAAAGAAAATTAACCGAAAAAAGAAACATATTTAACTTGAAAGGAAATTTATAGACTGAAAATCAAAGGAGAGAAAACAATTGTTCCATACAATAGGAGATCACAAAAAAAGCAAGGGTAACTTGCCCATAAACCACAGAATGGATAAGAAAGATAGGGTATTTTTGTACCATGGAAAGCTACCCAACTACAAAGTAGAATAATCTTGAGGCTCTTGTAAGTAAATGGATTCAACTGGAGATCATGTTCATGGGTGAAACAGTTTGAACTTGTCCATGTGAACTGTAGAATAAAAAACAGACGGAGTTAGAAGGATCAAAAAGGCACAATGTATATTATAAAAGTGATAGGGAAGGAAACACATGGGAGGAAAGGGTAGTGACACTATTAATTTCTTACTTTTGGCTTAATCTCTTGTATTGTTTTCACAATTTTGTTAGGCTTGGTTTTGTTCTGTCCTGTTTTGTTAGATTTTATTGTGTCTGATGATATGGGCAGCTATTTTGAACATAAATGGGATATATTATGGTATTTATGGTTGGTTTCCTTTTATCTTGTTTTGAAGTCCTATAATGTTTTCATTTGTCTGTTTAATTGGTTTTATTCTGTTGTGTTTTGTTTGATTTTAATATGTGTGATAGTATGGACAACTGTTTTGAAGAAAATGACGTTATAGAAACCATTGTTCATTTCTTATTATCTGGTGTTGAAGTCCTGTAATGCTTTCATCTTTTGATTAGTTTTGTACTATTTTGTTATGTTTGATATTGTTGTGTGTGAAGATATGGACAACTATTTCAAAGAAAACAAGAGACATTATGGTAAAAAAATCATGACCCATATTTTCCATTTTACTTCTACTGTAGTATTTCCTTGCCAAAAATTTATATACATAATATCTATGTTTCTCTTATGTTTAAGATCTCATTACTTTCTTTCTTTCTTTCTTTCTTTCTTTCTTTCTTTCTTTCTGTACCAGGGATTGAACTCATGACCTCATGCTTGCCAGTCAGGTGCTTATGTCACTGAGCTAAATCCCTAGCCCACGACCTCGTATTTCTAACAGGCAACTCTGTTCATATACTCTGTGACCTTGTATTCTCTGTAGTTCCAAAACTCTGATATTTTCTATACATTTTGTCAAGGGGTAAAAGTAACTTCCTTTATGCTACGGCCAAAAGAGTGGAGGCCCTGCCTCAGATTCTTGGCCTAGAGCCATAACCCAAGTGGAATTATATTTGGAGACTACATCTATAAGGACATGACAAAGGTTACATGAAGGCATAATCCAATACAGTCAGTGTCTTAATAAAAAGAGAAACAGAAAATAGTTTTCTGTTTCCAATGATGTAAAGAGATTATGTGAGCTCCATATCTTCCCAGCATTTATCCTGATCCAGTATCAAAGCTTATTTTAGAATAAAGGCACAGTCCTTTGAAATTTTGATATTGTCATTCAATCATAGTTTCGTTGATCTACTGTTTCCTGTCATGCCTGTATTCCTTGATCTATTAATGAAAGTTCTTGTGAGCTATTATGAAAGAATCTAATTCCTAGACAAGGCATTTCAGGCAAAGGCTTGAATTTTTCTCTCTCTCCCTTTTCCCCTCCCTCTCTCTCTCTCTCTCTCCCTGTCTCTTTCTCTGTCTCTCTCTCCCTCTCTCATACACAAACACAAACACAAACACAAGCACTCATATCCAAGCACACACACACACCTTTGAGTCTGTGATAATTTTGTTTAATTTCCATTTTTTCACATTAGTTCTAATGAGTTCACATTAGAACTCATTTTTCCTATATAATTAGTTCACCATGCAAAATCTATTTACTGATAAATTTTATCACTCTTCCATAATTGAATCTGAATCCTAAAGTCTTTGTTAATGTAGTTTTTGAATGTTCAGTGGTGCTGTGCAGTTAAAACTAATGGTAGCAGGTCCGTTTGTAGATATGTAGCAGTCAATAAATCAGCAGGGGTTGCTAATTTACACTAGGTTGCTATGTATTTTTTTTAAACTTAATGTTAGCAAAGTAGAGTACATTAAGAACATTTTGTTGAAATGGTGTTATTGTGGCTCTTCAAGAAAACTTTTAAACAGAGTGCAGTCTCTAAATTATTAGGCAAGTTATTCCGCCAAGCATGCTGTAATTTTCCCTTGAAAAGTAAGATCCTAACACAGCCTATTAAAGAGTCTGACTCTGCATGGCGAAGCCATGTCCCTCCTGTTTCAAAGAGAAAATGCTTGGTCTATAAAGAATTTCCTATCTTTTTTAAGTTGGTAATTATAATCCATCCAAAGACATTACCATTTGAAGTGAAGTCTTTTCTCAATGTAATCGGTACTCTTTGTGTCTGTCTGAATCTTGAGTTCAAATTCCATTAGTGCTTAGTAACCTTCAAGGCCAGACTGACACAAGACAGGGAAGAGTTGATTATTCTTCCCATTCAAGATAGCCACTTCCTATTCCAGAAGAATTTGAGGCAAAGTGACATTTCAAGAAAATATGAATGCTTTATTCTTATAAAAACTCTTTTCAAAAATCTTTCAATGATTACTAGTTCTGATGAAGGGAATGAGAAAATGGCATAAACTCAGCAATTCCTCCCCTGCTGTGGCCTAGATGTTATATTGACATACACAGTTAGCCCCACATCCATGTAAGGCTCCTTTTCCATGTTCTCACTGTTACCTGTAAGTAGGTTCAGCGGCCACGCTTACTTTCTATTTGCTACTCCAATCCCGTGAAAATAAAAATAGTGGATTACCATTAATAAGACAACCTTGGCTACTTGTAATTAGTATCTTGAAATTTGATCTTCCAAAATTGTTGCTGAGCCTTTTGGAGAAAAACAGTGATTTAAGGTCTTGTCTCACTCCTGTAAATGCAAACCATGCGGCTGGGGCTATTTCCCTGTCCATCGCTGTGCCTGAAATTCTATTTGTTAGAAGTATAATGAGAGAGAGGGGACTATTATCAACAGCACCTATGTCAGAGGCTAAGTTACAAGGTACTTCTGGTTATATATATATATATATATAATGAATACTAGTTAATTATGCTTATTTTTTTTCTTTTCCTCTAGCATTTAATCTGATTCCTACCATATATGAGGGCTTTAAGTAAATTATGCGATGTTAACAAAGTATGAAATGTCTGCCAATATATGGTTAATGAACTATTAAATAAATTAACCTATATTCATGTCTCTTGGAAGTATTTTTCAAAAATTTTTTATTCAATGTCCCTGGCATATTAATAGAATTAATTAACACATTACTTATGAAAATAGTACTTAAATATTGAAAGGAGTTATGAATCTCCTCCTTTACTGGGCTTACAGTCTAGTAATAGAGATAAATGTTAAATAAATTAAGAATTAAGTATATGATAAAATTATGTGAATTATTGGAAAGAAACGTACAAGAAAAATCAAGTAGGGTCAGGAGATAAGAGAATTGTGAGTACTATTTTACATAGAGTAGAGGAGGGACAGTAGAGTAGACGTTTAAATCATAGGAAGGAGCCCACGCATATCTAAAACACACATGCTTGGCAGTACTGAAATCCAGAGAAAATGAGTATATTGTTACCTGTATATTAATTAAGAAACTTCACTTAATGTACTTGTAGCCTTCTGGATTAGATGTTAGTTAAATAAAGAAATTTTGAGATGCATCAAAAAAGTTAATATTAACTTATTCATCACTGGTAAAGATAAACTATATATTATATGTGCCAATTTAGTGAACAGAACTAAAATTAAAACCTGCATTTTTTTTTTGGATTTAAACATTTACAGACTATACTATTATACAGCCTGAGCAAAGATTTGGAGTCAGGAAAATATGAGCTTAAATCCAAACTACTATGTCTTTTCTCATAATTTAATGCCAGCAACAGCATTAAATTTTGAGAAGAGTAGTTTCCTCACCAGAAGAGCAAGGGTAATGATCCCTATATGTATTTCCAATTGACTGTTCATTGGTTCATTGTTCAAGCACTCTGCTTACATTTATTAACCACTTATAGTATACCAAGAATCATTCTGCTAAGGAGATTCAGGAATCTGTCATTGATGCTATGGAAAAAATACTAAGATATTCTTAAACACAGAAATGTGTAAGTCATATAGTGTTAAGTATTAAAAGAAACCAAAGCAGGGTAATAGAAAATATTTGAGGTGTTCTACAATTCATAATAATGTTAGGGAAATCTTTCTTATATAATCAGAAAAATTTAAGCATAATGAAAAATCCAACCTTATAGAATGATCTAGGACAAAAGATTCCTATTACAACAACCATTCTGTTCCATGCACTCAGGTCCATTTATTCATTGCAAACAGAAGGTCATTTATTTTAGTGATAAAGAAAAAGGCTTTTGTTAAAATCTAGCTCTGATGAGGAAGAGTGGCCTTATTTGTCTCAAATCATTATCTCATTGTGTGCAGACATATAAGAATTTTTTATAGCAAGTAACAGGGAGAAGACATAATACTGTGAACAAATACACATCTTAAGTCTTGCTCTAGCACACCCATAAATTTTTCACTGTCTTGCAGAAATTGGTGACAGGTCCCTAGGGATCATCATCTGCATGTTCTTTTTCTTCATCTGTGTTGAGGAAAGGAGGAATTGGTAGTTTTTATCCTAGAGTTCAGAGATTTGAGTGAATATGTTAGGTTCTAAAGAAAAAGTTCCTGATGTTAAAATTCCATTTTGCTGCTATGTAGATATGTAGCTATGGCTACATTTGTCTCTTGTCCTCTGGATATTAACACAAATGCCCTTTCCAGACAAGAGACAAATGTAGCCATAGCAATGTGTCTGAGGGGAAAAATACAGGAAGGAAGGGAAGACAAACTGGAAACATGTTTTAGTAGCATTCAATCCACCCTAAGAATTTTGAATATACATGAGAGATTTGCCATTCCAAAAATCATATCATTAGACTTTTAATAGAAATACTCTCTATATTGGGTGGATGATAAACTGTATAACTACCAAGTTTAAAGGGGGTACTAGTTGGAGGTATTATTTTAATCAAGATAATGATTTTAAACAATTTTGTGATTGCAGAAGATTATAAGAAAGATCAAAGTATGGACATATTTTAAAAGTAGAATTGGCAGGACTTGCTAATGGGTTGGATGTGGGTTGTGAAACAAAAGAGGAATCTGCCATGTCTGCAGTGTTAACAATCTGTCTTAATCTCTTATCAGTCTAATTATTTAGCTAGACGATAACCATATATTACATATTTTTTCATTCATTCTTATAAGTTAATATAATGGGAAATAGGAACATGCCAATTCTTCAAAGTCTTTGAATACAAGAATCAACTGGTGGGAATGACACCTGCCCTAGTGTCACTGAGGATAGTCCATATGTGAACAAAGGCACTGCCTGAGTGACACTTAGGGTAACTTGTTAAGTGGTTAATCTGAATAATAACTTCCCAGATACGTTCTAAACACTAGAACCTGTAGCTGTTTTTTTATGTAAAAAAACAGACTTTGTAGGTGAGACTAGATTGCTGACCTGAAGATGGGCAGATTATCCTGGATTGTTGGAGAAGATTCAGTACAATCAGAAACTTAAGGGGGATTCCGGAGGAATCAAAGAGAATGAAAGCTGTAATGGCAGAACAGAAAGATAAAACACTACATGCTTGAAGGCTGGTAGCCAAGGAATGAAAAGAACATGTAGAAGTACAAAAATAAAAGATTGGATAGTTCTCCAGAGCTTCCAGCAAAGCCAGTCCTGCCAACACCTCAATTTTAACCTAATAAGATTCATTGCCAACTTCTTATCTGAACAATAGGATAAATGTATGCTGTTTTTAAGCCACAAAATTTACTATAATTTGATCCAGAAGCAATAGGAAATGAATTAGTGGATGGTTAAAAACATGAAGAAATAGACAAGAGTGGAGCAACATGAAAAGAAGCAAGTTTAGACGTCAGTGTGGAAATGACAAAGTCTGGATTTATATATGATATGTTAGAGATAGCACTGAGACATCAAAGTGATGATGTCAGGTAGATTGGTACCCATGTGAATCTTCAGTAGAAGAGACTGCTCCTCAAAGAAGATAAACATTTGAAATAACATACATATTTGGTATTTAATTCATGAATCTGAGAAAATTGTCTAGACTATAAGTTGGAGAAAAATAGTAAAATTAATAAAAACACAAGTTCTCCAAAGTTTAAAGAGAGAAAACTCAGAATAATTTAGAAAAAAAAGTAACAGAAGTAAAGAAAAAAACTAAAGATGCATGTTCTGAAGGCCAGATGGAGAAAGTATATCATGAAAATGTAACTAGGTGTCAAATGCTGCAGACAGACTAATAGATGACTGAAAAAAAAATTTTTTTTGACACATTTTGTTTCAGGCTGGCCTGGACTTACTATGTAGCTCACAGAAGCCTCAAATTTACAATGATCCTCCTGCCTCAGCCTCTAAGAACTAGGATTACAGGCATGAACCACTGTGCCCAGCTATGAGAATTTCCCATTAAGTTTAGCCATGTAGCATTCACTGGTAGCTTTGAGGAGTGTTAAAGCTATTTAACTTTAATAAGAATATTTTTGATGAAAGAAAGCAACAAAATATAGTGAGCTTGGGGAAAACAACAAAACGGAGGCACTTAAATTTAAGTGTACAGAAAAGAATCTCATCCTGTGGACAAGTAAACAAAGTAGCTTTAGGTTAAAAAAATACTATATATATATATATAGAGAGAGAGAGAGAGAGTTCAAAAGTTTTTGAGATTAGTGAGCTAATATAAGTAAAATATCCACATATTTGCATAAAATAATTGATCAATAAAATATAGCTCCCAGTATTATTATTATTTTGGTACTGGGAATTGAACTCAGGGCCTTGCACTTGCCAGTCAGAAACTGTGTCTTTGAGCTACATCCCTGGCCAGTTGTTATCCCTTCCAAAATGCAATGAATAGTATTAGCATAATGTTTGTATTACAGAACTTGACTTCCATTTAAATGAACTGAAATTTCCTTCTTTGAAGTGTATAGACAGTAGGAGAAAGCATAAAGAAAAAAATATACACAGCTTGATAACATAATTTTAAGTGAAAAAAGTCAAAAACACAAACTCAAATATCATATGGTTTTTGTTATATAAGAAACACTATATTTATAGTATACATTCTATATATTCTATACACATTGTACATATTGTATACTATATATATTTTGATTATTTGTATATATTTATATATTCTGGGGAAAATTGTTCCCTTTTCAAAATGTCATGCAGCTTAATTTTTTGTGTGTATTTATAGATTTACATATGTATATATATATAGATATAGAGATAGATATGTGTAGATATATTCATGCATACATTCTGTACATACATAAAACATATATGTATATATACACAACAGAGTATATATGGTATATTGTATATATATTTATATTTGCACACATATAAGTACTATTTGTTACTATATATAACACTGTAGTATGTATATTTGTGGGTGTGTGCTTGTCTGTGTACAAATAAAGAATAAAGTAGAAGAGAGATTAAAAGTGATGAGTTCAAATGCTTTACCAAATTACATATTGGGTTGCTATAAAAATAATTATATATATGTTAATTAATTTCTTTTATGCTACTAGTTTATAGTAGTTCACTATAAAGAAAATTTTGTTTTACTATCTGTCAGTTTCTTTAAAAATTTACTTGAATTGATTTCTGATAAAGACTACTGAGGGAAGAAAGAGGTCAGTGACCATTTCTGCCCCTAATATGTTAGAGCCACATCCTGGAAAGCCCAAGGAACTACAGTAACTGACTATTTTCACATCACCCACAGTATTAGAAAAAACAATGCATTATATGGTTTTAGATTACCTGTGTAGCTGGTGACCAAATTCAGTCTGATACATTCCGTATTTTTTCTTTAGCTTTTCTGCTTTATCAACCTAAGCCTTCATGGTACTTTCTTTGGCAATCCCTTTCAGCTAGTTACAGGCGTCCCACTTGGCTTTGCCTTTGAGATCCAATATGCCAGGCCTTTCTATATTTATGTGGCCCACCATAGCTTATTCGTATGACTATAAATGAACAGCCCCTATGGTCTGTTGGCTGTGTCTTGAGGTGCTCCACCTCCTCAGCAGCTTACTCAGACTAGCCTGAGACTGGCCAGTGGGGTTACCAGAACTCTATAGAGTCCATGTAGGAGGCAGAGAGAAACAGAAAGCAAGGATGTACTGTTTGTGTCTTTTTTGTATGAACCTTTTTAGTTTATGCCTCGTATTCTGAGCAACTACTTTGACTATAACAAGATGCAATGTACTGATTATTGTTATTCTCATTATTATGTTAAAATTTTTTTATTTTTATACAAAGATCAAAAACTGTCAAAATTGTTTCAAGAGAAAACAAAAAAAAATCGCTGGTCACAAGAGACAGAGGACTTGAAGGATCTTTTGTGTCAGTTACTGATACTGTGATTTAAAAACTCACTTATGAATTCATTTCTCCATGTATAAAACAGAGCTAATGATTCCTCCCCTACATAAGGTTCCTGAGAGGATAAAAAAGATGCCATATGTGGCTAGTAAATAAATAAACTGCATGACATTTTGAAAAGGGAACCATAAAACAAGGACAAATCACTTTTTCCATTGAGGAAATACTCAGAGTAAATGAATCTGGAGTTTCAGTTGCATTAAAGACTGATTGCAGGCAAACTGATGAAGAAAGTGATCCAAACATAGGAAACAACATGAAAAAAAGTTCTGACACTGGAGAAAACTGTATCGATGTATAAGCACAGGAATCAAAAGGTACAATTAAGAAGGAAAGGAAGAGAGAGAGAGAAAGAAAGAACGAATGAATGAACAAGTGAAAGAAAAAAAGAAAGAAAGTATTAGACCTAGGTATTTAATTTGAATGCCAGAGAAGGTCAGAGAAACTCCACATGCACCTGTGAACTGCTTATAATGTTACCAGGATCATCTGACTAAGGAGATTCAAGGTGTTACCTTGGATAAAAAAGACCATCAGGAAAGTATTCCACAGAGAAATTTTATAATGTGTCAGGAGAAAGATGACAAATTCTCTTGAGCAGAAGTACAGTATAAAACTAGTCAAACAGAATTTTGGGATGGTGGAAAATGACTAAAAGCAGAAAAATGTTTATGCAGTAAAATATTACCATTGTGTTCTTTCCTGGTGGAATTCCCATTTTATCACTCTGGTTGGTGAACTCCCACAGCTTTTAGTGGCAGTCTCAAGTCATGTGGGCAAGAAGAGCAAATCTTTCTGTATTCTATAGAAAGATTTGGAAGTAAGAGAATCAGAGGATACGTTAGATAAATTATTCAAATACACTTTGGGATATTTGGCTAGCAGCTAAATTCAGGAAGTTCATAAGATCATAGAGAGCTCAGTGAAAGCTGAACACTGGAGAGAATCTGAACTTGCTACACCTTTGCATCTATTCCTCTTCCCACACAGCTGGTTTGGTTCAGGTGTAAGACTTATTTACTTGCAGTGTTAACATAACTTCTGCTGGGGTCAGTTGATTTACTAGCTATGCAAAAACAGAGGAGATCCCAAGGGAATCAACCTATAAATAAATAAATAAACAAACAAATAAATAAATATACAGTACTGAGCAGATACCTCAGTGGCCATATAATAGAGTGGAAAATCTTTCATGGTGTGAATACAGGTAACATAATTGACTATAAAACAATTATGAATAAAAAAAGAATCCAGAATGGCCACTTTATACTGCAGTTTATGCAATCAAGATGCTATTCATAAACTAGAAAATACATGTGAAAATGAAAAATAATCAGAAAAAAATTTTAAAAGCCAATCAAAACTGATTTTAAGTGGACCTGCATGTTAATTTTAGAGATATTAATGTAGGTATTATGTACTGAATATACGCAAACAATTAAAGGAAAACATTCCAATAACCAAAGAAAAAATTAAACCAAATAAAAGTCAGTGAAGATATACAAATTTTTTAAAAGCTTAAACTCTAGAACTGAAAGTCATAATAGCTGAGATTAAAATTTCTGTTATTTAGCAAATGATTTGAAATGTTTGATATGTTGGAAAAATTAATTAGTGAGCCTATAACAATGGAGCTTTTTATATCCATATATTACAGAGTAAAAACATTTAAAAAATAAATGCATATTTGGAAGTTATATGGTAAAATAGCAAACATCTAACCATTTATGAATTACAGTTCTAGGAAGAAATAATAAATATCTAAAGATCAGAAAAACACTTGAAGACATAAGCAGTCTTTAGCTCTCAAAATTATGTAACAAACACAAACTTACAAACGCAACAGTCTCACCAAATCACCAGTAGTACTAATACAAAGACAATCACATCTAGATAGTCAAAAAGATAAAAGTTTTGAAAATATACATCATATATAACATGATGATATATTATTCTCATCAAAACATAGTAGTAAAAAGACATTGAAATAGTATTCAGAATGCTGGAGAGAAAAATAAAACCTAAACCTACCAAGAGTATAATATTCAGTGAAGAGTATAATAAAAATATAATATTCAGTATTATAAAAGTATAAAAAGAGAATAATATTCAAAATTATAAAAGTATAATAAGAGAATAATATTCACATATTCAGTGAAACTACCTGTTATGAATAGATGTTAAATGAAAGTTTTTCCAATAAATAAAAATAAAAATTGAAAGAATTCAATGCCAACACAAGCAAACTGCAAAAAATACAATGGGAATTAGATCAAGTTGAAAGAAAAGACTGTCCAAAAGAAATTCAAGTTCACAGAAAGGAATGAACAGCACTAGTAATGTTAATGAAAGGTAAACAAATATAAAATAAGTAAGGTGTTTATTTGTAACATTTTAATTTCTTTAAGAGACCTATATTACTTAATTCAAAAAGTGTAACACCCTATAGTTTTATAACACATAGCATGAAGTTTGAAGGACATGACATATCATTTTTAAAAGCAGAATCATATGAAAAGTCAGAGATACAAAGTATTATTCCTAAGTTAAACATGATCATGCAAATAAATGGATTGTGGTAATAGCTATTAGCTTATTTATAACCATTAAAATTCCCTGTTTTACAAACTGATTTCATGTAAATTACTTCACTGAAGCTAAATTAAAAAGATAAACCAGCTTTCTCAGATTTTTTCTACAAAAGTCTTGAATAAAAACAGTTATGGTCATAGCTCACAATTCCTTAAACATGGGGAGATTTGGAAGTTACAGTAGTTAGACAAATTCAGAAGGGAAAAAAATATTTTACCTCCACATTGTGCTAACAATAGATTTAAAGAAGGCCATTTTTAAAATAGTATTGAAATTTGAGAATTCAATCTACACATACAAAATATACAAAGTAAGCTTTAATTTTAATCAAATAACGGCTGTCATGGAACTTCTTTTGTTGAACACACAATTTAGGTGAGGTACGATGTCAAAATATTGTCAAAAATCATCAAAGACAGTGACAAAGTCACCACTTTGAACTGTGCAATGGCTCTAAAGATTTTAATCTGAAACTACAGTTTTGACATATAAATCTGAATATAGCAGTAGGATGAACTAAATGATTTAGCGAATGCAATGCTTTTCAAGTCAGCATTTCCCCAAAGTAGCACCCATGGCTTTGTTAGGAGAAATCACAAAATGGTAAAAATGTCAAGCTTCCTATGAGTGCATCTTTCCGCACCTTAGCATTCATAGCACAGATTTTTATCACAGGTATTTTATTGTTTTTCTACTTTTCATCAGGGTTGCGTTGCCATGGCAATAAAGTAGGCTATCTTGTTGGAGTTCACCTTTGCTGTCTCGCTTCATACGGTTCTCTCTGCTCAGAGCAAACATGGAGAGGATACTGTGCACATACAGATGTCTGATTATGTATTTCCTTCTTGAGTGTGCTTGGCAGCTGGTCTCCTGGGACAGCGGAAGCAGCACTTCACAAACTAGCATTCATCCTTCTCTCTAATGACCACCATCATATGTCTCATTCGTTTTGTGATCTCTCTTTTAAGAAGGACGTGGTTTCTCCTGGACGATTTCTTTTTCCCATTGAAAACAGAGGTCTTTTAACATTTCAATTAACTTGGTTGTCAGATCAATTCTAAATACATCTCTTTAAAAGTTACCCCATCCTTAAAGCATAGCAGAAAAAAAAATCAAAAAAGCATATAGACCCATCACAAATACAGATAAAAAGATTGACTTACTGTGCAAATACTTTAAATTTTAGTACCTTCATACCAATGTAATTATCAATTTTTTCTGTCTAAATGTAAAATAAGATCTCTTACAAAAGGTATGCTAACCTTTAAAGTATTACACATTTAATGTTTGTTGAAACTGATGCATATACAAATAGACAATGGACAAACACACCTAATGCATTATATATTGTTTTATTAAAGACACAAAAATCTCATAAGCAGGATGAAACCTTATGTATATTAAACACAAGCTATCCTTTCTCACTGTCACCATACTAGGTCTCCCTAACAAAAATAAAATTATGTTCAATATTTCTTAACTATTTCTGATTTTCAAACTCAATCCTACACTATTTGTGTCTGATAGCCAGTGGTCTCCAATAGTATTTAGTGATCAGTTTTTTGTGGTTTGGGATTATTTTTAAAGAAAATTTCATTTTCATACTTATAATTTTGCATGTCATTCATAGTACATACTTTCATATATTAAACTAAATATATTAAGTAAAAATCTAAGCAATTTTATGATGTCATATACCATTTTCTAATATTTAATGTGTGAATAGTCAACATTGTCTAGAGAATTCTTCCCACATTGTTCCTGTAAGCCTCATGTATTGCCTGATTTTATCTTTAAATTGATCAGATTGTAGGCAATCAATTATTATTTTGCATTCAGTGAATCAAATCTTCTTTTAACAGTTTCTAGATTGTCAATATTATGAATTATGACACTCCAACTTGGTAGTGATGGTGGATTTTTGTTATTTTTCTCTCCCGTTATGATTCCTTATTCTTTTTTGTCTCATTCCTTTGCCAAATCATTCCACTCATTTCTGTGTTTCTGAAAGATATCTTAATTATAGTACCACACACAAATCCAGAATTAGTCCCATAACCCACTAGCCAAAGTAAAGTTATCACTCCCTCATTCCCTCTGTGATTACCTCAAGAATAAACAAACAGCATTATCCTTTCAGAAACAAGGGGATTCCCACAGTAGTGATCTGGAAATAGAAAATAGAGAGATGAAGCGTTTAGCAGCCATCTGGCTCACAACATGAAGTGTTTTTCCAAAAAATAATGTCAAGTAGAGAAAAGCTGAGCCAAGACATAAAGGCATAAAAATACCGACACACACACATATGCATACACAAAACAGCTCGGCTCACACATAACTATTTCAGTCATAGAACCTAACTAACGTTATTTTTCTTAGGCTCAGCTGGTAGATCACTTCTTCAGGGAGGCCTTTCCTGCCCACAGTGACTAAGAGAGCATGTTCTTTTAAGAATTCTTCAATTACCTTTTTGCTATACACTTTCATGAGAAGAGTTAACAATCTGGATTCTCTTATTTATTTCTTTTCATGTCTCTTTTCATATACTAGAATATAAGTTGTATTCTGACAGAATCTTTGTGTCATTCACTACTGTCACCTTGCACTAATGCCTAATTTTCAATAAATAGTTATTGATTGAATGAAATGAAATGAAGTTAGTTTGAAGAAAGTTTCTATAACAGGAACTGAAAAAGCTAGTTAATGCACATGTTATTTTTCAGATGCTATAAATAATATAAAAATAAACATTGGAGATTTTATTTTCTGGACTTATTTTACAAATACTTTTTTCTTTCACATCATTATAGCTTCTGTCTTATTTTGAAATATTCTGTTCTCGCACTATTCTATGATAGTATTTCTTGTATCTTGGCCTAGCCCTTTGTTTCAGTCTTCACATTGTTACCAGAGTGATACTTATGCAATGATGAATCATGTACTGTTTTAGTTACTTTATCTCATTACTGAGAGAAAATGCCTGACACCCAAAGTTAAAGGAAGAAAGGTTTATTTTGGTACACAGTTTATTTTTATTTATTTATTTATTTATTTAGGTACCAGGGATCAAACTCACGACTTCACGCTTGCCAAGCAGGCACTTACACCTCTGAGCTAAACCCCCAGCCCCTTGGTTCACAGTTTATAGAGCCTTCAATCCATAACCTGCTAGCTATAAGGTGAGGCAGCATGGCAGAGGGACATTGCAGAGGAGAAACAGTTTGCAGAAGGCAGCAAAAGCATCCATGCAGCAAGCAACAAGTGACGACCCTCTTTTGGTCCCTCATGTTTTATCCAGGCTACCCACATTTACTGTGGGTAACAATCATACCCTTAATCCTGGTACTGCATCCTTGATCCCAGCATCACACACCCTAGATCAGCCTCCTCTGCAAAGCCCTACCTATGAATGCATGAGACTTTGGGGAAATATGTTGATTAATAACCACAACATGTGCCCTGAATTTCAGCCTCTTCAGTCTCCAAGTTCTTCATATAAAATCATATCTCCCCTGATTCCAAGTCTCCATAGACAACAACTGAAAAGATTGCAAGATTTCCATATTTTTTTTCTATAACCCTCTGGCTTTCAGATTGTACATACTCACTGAACCAAGGACTATGGCTCTATGGTCAGACCCTCCAAGTCTGGGACTAGCGTCTCTCCTTTACTTGACTTGGTGTCATTATTTCATTTTGCCCTGCATTCATTTTTAAGCCAGCCTTCACAAGACACCCACCGTTTCCTCTGTGTTCTGAACAACATAGTAACTGTATGGACAGAGTGACAATTCTCTCATTCCATCCCTACCTCCAACAATCTTTAAAAAAATTTCCTTCCTTATTTTTCATCTATTTATATATTTTCTGTTTTGTTATTTTAAAGAGAATAAAACAAAAGAAAACAGAACAAAGCAAATCAGAACAGAACAATGCAAGCAACACAGCACTTCACAATAAGTATTTATATATTTTCTTCAGAAAAGCAAAGTGAGATATTTGGGGAGTAATTCCATACATATGTAATTAGGTAACTAGTTTCATTCTATAAATAGTAAAATCAACTTCAGCATAAACCATGTAACTCTTCTATGCTCCTTGTCTCCTCCATAAGTCTGTCCACCCATAAGTTTGTAGCCCAGAACTAATATACACTCACTCATGTGCACACAAGCACACACAGTGTCATTCTGTATAATCAGTGTACTGAAATTATTGCATTTTCTCTTTGATAACACATGAGAAAATTGTAAGATATCATTTCTTTTAGAGTTTTCAGTATATGGCAAAGGAAAGTTGTATAAATAAATTTTGTCGCAAATGTGGAGACAAAAAGGAGAATTCAGTTTCCTAGTTGTTTGTGTGTGCAGGGCTATGTACAAAATCCGGAGCCTTATGCACCTAAGGAAATGCTGTACCCTGAGCTATATCCCCAGCTCAGTCCTAGGTAGCCCTAGATACTGTACTGTCCCAATTTCCTTGCTTACCAGGTTTATACATTTTGCATTTTGATAAAGTGAAATAATTGCAAGACATCTTCATACCCTTCATGCCACTTGATATTGCCTTTAAGCAATCATCCACTAGATGTTAATGAATAATAATTGGAATGTCAAAAATATCAGGATCATTTTAGTATAGAAAAATGAGGTTAAGACAATGTTAAATTATTAATAGGAAATATGTTCACATTATTTTGCTATAAACTTCCAGCACTTTCCATTTTGTAAAACAGAAACTCTACCCATTGAAGAATTCCATTTCCTCCTCTCCCCAACCACTGGCAACCAAATTCTACTTCTTTTTCTGAGTTTGACTACATTAAATATGTAATTCATATTTTAAAGTTTAAAAAATTAATTTGTAGAAAACTAAATTAGAGTAGAGGTTCTCTATTTCTTGTACAGTCAGATAACATCGGCAATGCCATCACTGTGGGAGACAGGCCTTCAGAAGAAGTTTAAACATGACTCCCTAACAATGAGGATGCTGACAACTAAACACTTCAACAAGAAAAGCTGGAGATGTCTTGTCCTCTCTGTCTGCTACAAGTATTATTTTAATATGTAACTCCTAACTTAAGAAAAGAAAGGGTTCACATAGCTTCCCTTTTCCCTTTCATTATTTGGTCCCCTTCCTATTCGCAAACGATTTATCTCCTTGTTTGCCACCATCCATCTTTCATTTTTTCTTTAAATTATTTATGCTTTGTGTTTCTCATATAAGAGAAACCATGTAATATTTAAGCAAATGTATCTGATCTATTTCACATTATTTTCTTTTTTTTTTTTTTTTTGGCACCGGGGATCGAACTCACGACCTCGCACTTGTAAAGCAGGCACTTAAGCCACTGAGCTAAATCCCCAGCCCCACATTATTTTCTTAAAATTCATCCATTTTCCTACAGATGACTCTAATTTATCCTTCTTTATGGCAGGGCAGTACTCCATTGTAGATAAATACCACATTTTTAATCTATTCACTTGTCGATCAACATATGGAAAGTTTCCAAAACTTAGGTATAGTGAGTCATCCTGCTACATACATAGCCATGTATATATTACTGTATTATGGTATCTTTCATATGTTCAGGAAAATAATTAGAAGAGGAATAGAATTTATATTTTTAGCCTTTTGAGGAATCCCCATACTGATTTTTAAAATGGTTTTTCTAGCTTACTTTTCCAATAAAAATGTGCAAGAGTCAATTGTTCCTACATCCCCATCAGCAATTGCTATTATTTCATTTCTGAATGATAGCCATTCTTTCTGGAGTAGAATAGAATCACAGTGTTGTTTTAATTTGCATTACTCTGATGCCGGAGAGGTTGCACATTTTTTTTCTTGTGTTTACTGTCCACTGATACTGTTTCTCCTGAGAAATATCAATTCATTGTATTGCCTGCTTCATTTGAGGAAGGTATTCTAGATACTAATCTTCTGTCCAATAAGTAATTGTTAACATTTTTCACATTCTGTTCACTGTCTCTTCATTCTGCTGATTACTTCCTTTATATGCAAAACTTTTTTACTATATATTTGATTCTCATTATTTGTTGTATAACTGAGGTTCTATTCATAAAAACCATGAATATGCCTATGTTTTTAAGAGCTTAACCTATTTCATCTTCCATCAGGTGAAATGCCATCATGTTTTAACATTTATTTATTTTTCTATTTTGATTTTAGTTTAGTTCATGGAGAAAGATGTGTGTTAGATTCGACCATCTGCATTTGTATAACCAGTCTTCTCAGCTCCTTTTGGTAAAGAGGCTATATTTCCTCCAGCATAAGTGTTGGGCCTTTTGTCAAAAATGAGATGTCTGTAGGTAGCTGGAATTTGTTGTGTCCTCTGTTTTTTTCCATTGGTTCACATGTTGATGTTTGTGCCTGTATCACATGACAACTGGAGCTTTGAACTATAACTTGAAGTCTGGAATTGTGATGTCTCCTGCTTTGCTCTTGGTGCCCAAAATGTCTTTTGCCTTTTTGAGTTTTAGGAATGTTTTATATAGTTCTGTGAGATATGTTGTTGCTATTTTGACTGGGATTGGATTAAGTTTGCATGTCACTTTTAGTAAAGGGATCATTTTGACAATATTGTTCTTCTTATTCAAAAACAGGGGATATCTTTCCATTTTCTGAAGTTCTCTTCAATTTCCTTTTACAGAGTGATGAATTTTTGTTATAAAGGCCTTAACTTTTTTGTTAGGTTATTTCCTATTATTTATGTTTTATTGGAGCTATTAAGAATGGTATTGTTTTCTTAATGTCTTTCTCAGTTCATTATTGATATACACAAGCATTATTGAATTTTTGTGTTGCTTTTTAAATTCTCCTACATTATAGAAATTGGTTATTAACTCTAGGTAGAATTGCTAATTTAATAGAATTTTGGGGTCATATATGAAAATGGTATCTCTGCAAAAATGATAATTTGACTTTTACTTTTCCTATAAATCTCATTTATTTCTTTCTTTTGTATGATCCTGCTGCTTAATATTTCAAGTATATTATTGAATAGGAGTGGGGATACCGAGCGTCCTTTTGTTGTTCTTAATTTTAGAGACAAGGCTTTCAACTTCCCCCATATAAAATTACAGGCACTGGTTTGTAATAAATGTTTTTTTTATCAGATTGAGATATTTCTATACCTATTTTCCTCAGGATATTTATCATGAGTGGATGTTACACTTTGTCAGAGTCTTTTTCTGCATCTATTGAGATGATCATGTAAATTTAGTTCTTGCTTCTTTTTATGTGATGTATTATACTTCTTGGTTTGTTTATGTTGAACTATTCTTTTGTTCCTGGGATGAAGCCTACTGCTCATGATGTATAATTTTTTAAATGATTTGTTGTTTCTGTTTGGCAACATCTTGCTGAGAATTTTTTATCTATGTTAATTAAAGAGATTGACCTACATTTTATTTTTTTAGTTCAGTTCTTGTCTGACATTGGAATCAAGATAATTTCACCCCCCAAGGATGAATTATTTTGGCAGTACTCTTTCCCTTATAATTTAATTAAATAATTTGAAGAATATTTGAATTCAAGCTTCCCCGAAGTTCTTGCTGAATTCAGTGGTGAGTCAGTTGGCTCCTGGCCTTGTTTAAATTAGTGGGTTCATTGGTACAGTCTCATTTTCATTCCCTATCATTGGATTATTTACCTTTTAACTATTTGTTCTTTCAGTTTTGCTATGTCATACCTATCTAGAAATCCATTCATTTCTTCTGGACTCTCTATTTTATTGGAGTATGAATTTTCAAAATGGTTAACAATGAACTTTTGGATTTCAGTGGAATGCATTGAGACTTCATATTTTTCATTTGAAATTGCATCAATATGTATTTTTTACTTCCTTTTTTGGTAGGATCAGATAAAGATTTATCTACTCTTTTTTAACCAGATCTTTGACTAATATTTATTTTTAGTATTTTTAGTCTCTACTTTATTAATTTATGTTCTGATCTTTATAATTTCCTTCCTAGACTAGTTAGGATAGGGTTTAGATAGTTCTTGTCTTTCTAAGATGTTTAGGTACATCATCACATTATTTATTTGAGCTCACTCTGTTTTTCTGGTTTGGGTATTCATAGCTAAGAACATCTCTCTTAAGATTATCTTCATTATATTCCACAAATTTTCATGCATTCTACTGGCAGTATCATTTAATTTTGGAAAGGGTCTAATTTCCTCCTTGATTTATTCTGTGATCCACTGATTGTTCAAGAATATATTAACCTCCATGTGTTTGCAAAATGTCTATGATTTCTTTTTTCATTGATTCATTGCACTATGATCCGTTAATATTCATGGCATAATTTTACTTGTCTTTGGTTTCCTAAATTTGTTTTATGAAATAGTATGTGGTCTGTTGGAGAAAGTTCTGTGCATTGCTGATAAGGTTATTTTGATTTATTTTTTGCAGTGAAACACTGTGTAGATATCTATTAAGTGTCTTTGGGTGTGTCATTCAACTAATTTTTTTTAACTTTTTGTCTATTTAATCTGCTTGTGATAGTCAGGTACTGAGTTCCCCCACTATAATTTTGTTGATGATTATCTGAACATTGTCTAGCAGTGTTTTGTGACAATAGCACACAGGTAATATGACTATATATCTCTATCTCTATCATCTCTATTTCTATCTACATCTTCATGGTAAATTAGTCCCTGAGCTAATGTGTTCATTATTTCTCCTGATCAATCTTGGCTTGAAGTCTTCTTTGTCAGAAAATAGAGTAGCTTCTTCTTATTATTTTATGGCTCTTGTTTTATAGAATTAGTTTTTCATCTTTTGACTTTTAGTATAAATATTTAATTTTTGTATTAAATGACTACATCGTACCATTAGATTTCTTAATCCAGTCTGCGTCTTGATTGGGGAGTTGAGATCATTTACAACAAGAGTTTTACTGAGAGGCCTTGACTTGTTCTTGTCATTTCATTATGTTTTGATGGATAATTCCTTTTTCTCCTTCTGCTTAACCTGCCATTCTACCTGATACATTCATTCCACTAGACTTTTTGAAATTTTTGGCTTCATTTTCTCTTTTGAGGAATTACTTGAGAATGTTTTCGGTTCTTAAGGTGCTCTTTGGCCTGAAAAGCCTTATTTCTCCAAAAGACAGTTTTGCAGGATGTATTAGTCTGGATTGGAAGTTGTTTTCTTTTAGGGCTTACACTTTACTAAAAGTTTTCCTCTCCTGTATTGTTTGTGTTGAGAAGTCTGTTGTAATCCTAATGGGTTTATCTTTATAAGTGATCTGTTGGTTTTCTCTAACAGCTCTTAAGATTCTGTTCCTGTACTGGGCTTCTGGAACTTTGATCATGATATGCCAAGGAGAAATCCTTTTATAGTAGTGGACAGTTGCTTACTACATGCTCACTTACTTGTTTGTCAAATCTATTACCATATTTGGAAAGTTTTCTAAGATTTTTTTAAAACAGGTTTTTATACTATAGTATAAAAGTATGTACTACATTCTCACTTTTCATTAATACCAGTTACTTTTTTTTGTATCAGGAATCAAACTCACAACCTCACACATGCCAAGCAGGTGCTTGTGCCACTGAGGTAAACCCCCAACCTTAATTCCAGTTACCCTTAAATTAGACTTCCTTGTGTCATCTAGAAGTTGTTGAATCAAGTTTCCATGTTATGTCGTTGTTTTTGAAGTATCCTTGAGTTTATTGCTCTCTGCACCAGCCATGTCTTTTAATTCTGACATGGTCTCCTCACACATAGGTCACATGTCTTGCCCATACTTTCAGTGGAATTTTTTCTCTCTGGGAATTCTTTTTTGTATCTTTTCATGGACCCTATTTCTTTGCTAAACTTGTCATTCATGGTTTGCATCAATGTTTTTGGCTCAGCTAGCTTTTTATTGGTGTTTGCTCTAAGCGTATTTGCTATTATCTGTTTAATTATATCATTTTTATCCTGCCAAACTCCTTAATGATTTGTTTTGTCTATCTTTTATCTCTTTGTGTAATCTAGCTGCTTAGCTTTTGGTTTTATGCCCATTGATGCCCCATGGTTTGCCTTTTGATGAGGTGGGAGCTTTTCAAAATTGTTTTCTCACATGTTTGTGTGTGTGTGTGTGTGCACTTGTGTGTGCACCCATGCTGAAAGTTGTGGGCTGATTATATCAGAAAATCTTTGTTTCTAGGAATGGGACCTTGTTAGTGTCTATTTTTCAGTGATGTGCCCTGGAAATGGCTAATTATAGGCCTTTACTTTTACTCTAAGAATGGACATCTCCATTGATTTTCAGGGAAAGGTGTAGAATGTTACTGCAAAGTATCAAATTTTCCAGAAATGGACTGCTTTTTTGATGACACACAGACAAACCGGATAACAGAATACAGTAAAAACCAACTAGAGGTAACAACTATGCCACCCTGAAAATAATGACAAATTTAGCAAAAATGGATTTGAAGATAAAAGATGTTGATATACCATAAGAAGCAATAAATGTTATTCTACCACCTTCAACAATAGAAAAAACAATATTCAATTGTAAAAATAGACATAAAGGCAAACTAAATATTGCCATACAGTAAATATCTAGTAAATGCAACAACTATAATATCATTATAGAAAAAATTCAGTAGTAATGTCATATAGTCCACTAAATATCTAAAGATTAAATAAGCTTAATAATAGTATAAGTAACAATTCACTGGATGGGAAACAGTAAAATTAAAGAGGTAAAGTTTGAAAAATAAACTAAGATGATAAGATGATAAGAGAGAAAAGTCAATTAAAAGATCCTATTGGTGAGTAAACAAAAAATTTAAAAACAGATAAAAGTAACCAAAAAAGAAGAAAAAAATAGATAAAAAGCAGAGAGAGAAGAAACAGAGAAAGGAAATACAATAAGAAATTTTTTAAAAGCTCAATCCCCTAAAAATCAATAAAGAAGAAGATAAAGAAGTCAAGAAATATTCCTCTGTATTTTTGAATGAGTAGTTTCTTTTCCAGGTCTGCTGTATTTGAATTTACCAGATAAAAAGGAGGAATGCTGAGCCACTAATAAATACCATTGTTTCTGTATTCAATTCTTGTGTGTGAATAGAGCCACAGATAAGAATGACATGAGAATTTTAATACACACAGAAAAAGCTTTTGATACAATCCAACACTTATTCATGATAATAACCCTACAGAAAATTGGAATAGATGGTCTCTACCTCAATCTGATAAAAGCCATCTATGACAAACCAACAGCCAGCATCATGTTAAATGGTCAAAAACTGAAAGTTTTTACTCTAAAATCAGGAACAAGACAAAGACATCCATTATCACAATTCCTATTCAATATAGTACTGAAAATATTAGCCACAGCAACTAGATAAGAAAGAGAAATAAAAGGAATAAAGATAGGAAAGGAAGAGGTTAAACTATCATTATTTGCAGATGATACAATAGTCTGCATAAAATTCTTCCTATTCATGAACAAGAAATGTCTTTCCATTTTCTGAGATACTCTAAAACTTGGAAATGGCCCAAATGTCTATCAACTTAAGAACTGATTAAAAAAAAAAGAGGTAATATTTTTATACAATGGAGTACTACTCAGCTATAAAGAAGGACTACATTGAGCCTTTATAGGTAAAGGGATATGACTTGAGACCATACTCATAAGTGAAGTAAGTCAAGCTCAGATGTGTAAATACTGTATTGTTTCCCTAATATAAGAAATTGAAAGAGTAAATAAGATACAAAATCCTCAATAAACATTGTAAAAGGGTAAGAAACTGTTCAAAAAGAAAAAAATAACTCAGGGAAAAAAAGAAAAGAAAGAAGAGAGAAGAAAAAAGATAAAAATTTGTGTATATACACTTAAGATCACTAAAATGATTGTATTATTAATTCTATTAATTCTTAAACCAAACAGTTAACATCCATAGGGTTAGATCAATTTTGAATGACTATATGTGGTAATTCAAGTAAGAATTTCAAATATAACTATGCAAAACAAAAAAATTAGTTATGTTCCTATAACCTTGTTTTGAAAGCCTACATTGTTGTTGTTTTCGGCTCTTTGTTATAGTTATTTATTGAGTCCTGCTTCTTATTTTTCTTATATTTTGTTTTGTTTGTTTTGTTTTTCTCTCTAATACAGAAATGGTACATGTATATGTATAGGTTTATATATGTCTAGAACTTCACCTAAAGATTTCATCAGAATTTATTTTAGTATGTGTAATGGTATGAACAGCTACACTGAAAAAACAAGACCATGGTAGCCACTGCTGATTTCCTAACATTTTGTTTTTAAGTCTAATAATGATTTTGTTCTTGGCTTTGATTGGCTTTAGTCTGTTTTCAACTATTTGATTTCAATACATGTGAAGGTATAGACAGCTATTTGGAAGAAAATAAGAGATATTATGGTAGCTATTATTGATTTCCTATTGTCTGGTTTTGAAGTCTCATAAGGCTCTCATTCTTTTGTTTTGATTGCTTTTATACTATTTTATTTTGTATTAACTTATTGTGAGTGAAGGTATAGACACCTATTTTGAGTAAAACAAGAGACATTACGGTAGCCAGTGTTGATTTCCTGTTGTCTTGTGTTTTTCTTTTGAAGAGAATAACACCAAATGAGACAAAACAAAATAGAGTCAATCAAAACAAAAAGATCAACATAGTACATGACTTTAAAACAATATAAGGAGATCAATAATGGTAACAATAATGTCTCTGCTTATCTTCAAAAGATTTTCCCATATCATCAGGCATAATAAAATCAAACAAAACAGTACAGGACAAAACTATAAAAATAAAACATTGGAGACATTATAGGACTTCAAAAGAAGACAATAGTCCAAGCAGAATGTGTATCATAGTGTATCTTACAGTCTTCAAAGTAGTTGCCTATATCATCAGACTTGCTACCATCAAACAAAACATAACAGAATTTGATAGTTTGTGTTGAGAAGCCTGTCATGATTCTGATGGATTTCCCTCTATAGGTCATGTTTCTTTTCTCTGAAAACTTTTAATATTCTGTTTTTGTGTTGAATTACTGGGATCTTGATTATTATATATCTGGGTGTAGCTCTATTTTGGTTGTAGGTGGCTGGAATTCTGTATGCCTCACTTATCTGAATATCATTTCATTTTCCTATGCTTGGGAAGTTTTTCTTAATTATTTCTGTAAATAGCCTTTGTATTTCATTTACAAATTACTTGTTTATCCCTGTTTATTCACTCACATTTTTAATTCTTAAGTTATAGTTCCTCCTGTCATCTTCTAGCCTTTGTGTTGTTACTTCTTGGTTCCTTGTAATTTTTAGAGATCTTTCCTTTTGTGATCACAAGCTTCAAATCTGTCTTTAAGGTTTCATAGTCTATCTTTAGTTTCTTTCAAGCAGTTTTGCCAGCTTTCAATGGTGTTTTTAATTTCCTGGTAATCTCTCTGAATCTGTTTCATGTATTCTAATTTTTTTTATATTCTTCACTGAAGGTTTCCATCCTTTTTCTATGTTCCTCTATTCCTCCATCTGTGTCTTTCTGAGAGGTACTTAGCATTTCTTTTATTATTTTTCTTGTATCTTCCTTTACTTGTATAATATTTCTGTTTTAAGTTCTTTTATAATTTCACAAAGGTATTTCTTTATGTCAGATTCCATTTCTTCAGAAACTGCAAGTGTGCAACTCCTGATCTCTTCTGTGTTTACCTCTCCTGGGCCAGTACTGCTTGGGTTGGAGGCTGGAGACTGCCCTTTGTTTCTTCTTCTTGTCATATGTCTTATTTCTTCCAGACAAGTGGATAGTGGGGTCCCCAGCACTTCCTGTATTTGTTATAATTACTCTGAAGCATGCTGGCTAGGGATGGCTGCTGTTTGCTACTTTTCCCAGCCTGCTGGTGGCTACTGGAGTGCAATCAGGGGCAGGCAGGCTGGCAGCTCCCTTCTGAGCTGGTTAACTGCAGAGAGTATTCACCACATTAGTATGGGCCAGGCAGCCAGGGTTGGTTGGCAATAGCTTTAGGGAAACCTTGGTGGTGACTATTGCATGTGTACATGGGCAGGACTCAGTCCAAGCAATTTTCATCAGTCTCCTCCAAGCTAGGAATGGTTAAATGAAGCCACAGCGGTTTTGGCTCGGGCTTATCCTGCCTGTATCCAAAATGTTCCCCAGCCAATTGCCCACCCCCACAGGAGGACTGAGTCCCCCACACTCACTCCAGCCAGTGCAGTTCTCCTGTCTGCTGCTCCCTTCTGTCACTGCATCTCCTGGAGAGGCCTTTAGGCTTGCCAGCCACCAGCTTCACTGTGACTGTGCGTTTCCAGGTTCCAACAGCGCTTCTTGCAGGGTGGTTCTGGCTCTGGTTGAAAGTCTGCCAACTCCTCCCTTCTTCTGTTTAAGTTTTTCTTTGTTTTAATTCTCTCTGTGGGCTTTAATTCTCACTTTAGCTTCTTCCTGGGTCGAGGGACCCACTTCCTTCCTTCTTGTCTTCTCCAGAATGCTATATTCTAGCATCTGGACTGTTTTTTCCAGAGAGGTTGTTTACTTTGCTGTTTACTGTTCCGCTATCTTCCCAAAATCTCTCCTGTTGTCTTGTTTTGAAGTCCTATATTATCTGCACTGTTTGCTCTGATCTGTTTTGTTCCATTTTGTTTTGTTTCATTCTTTTTAAAATTAAAAAAAAAGTTCACATAACACCTCCTGCTTAAAACTTGTAGCAGCTATCTATCACATTCAAAGTAAAATACAAAGAACTCATGATGATCTATATTTACTTTTATTTTCCTTTCTCTATCTTTCACTCTTTATCCACACTAGCTTTACTGTGCTTTCAGTTTGGGGCAAATCAAGTTCATTGACATCTAATGCGTGAGTCCCAACTTTGCCGAATATTGTAAACACCAGTACCTGAGTTCAACTCCATAGAGCTTTAGTTTTACTTGGTCAGACATTCAGCTTGGTACCAGAATTTTGAAGGCTTTTTTTAAAGAATCATAAAAGTATGAAAGCCACATGTCTAAGGAATGCTCCATTGTTTCCTCAGTCAAAAGTACAGTTGTCCACATTTTCCCTTGTTTTTTCTTCCTCCATTCAAAGAAAGCCAAAGGTGTAATCAAATGCTGTCTGATCAAATATTTTCTCCTCATCAAGCTTTTCTTAGCATCCTTTATAAGGCAAATCTACCTTCATATATAGACTCACTGACTAAACATGAATTTCTATATTCTTGATAATACCTTTAATCACCTGACCAATATGTTTATAATGTGTTTTCTCCAAGGGGCTATAAACATTGGAGATAATAGTTACTTGCTAGTCTGTACTTCCAGTAACTGGATTGGTACACAGTAAAAATTATTAAATTTTCTTTGAATGAATGAATCAGTTTGTCACTAGATAAGAAAGTGAAACTTCAGTATTTTTGGCAAGTTAACTTTAAATGTAAAAACCATAAATCATCAAACTGACATAGTAGAGGGATACTTATATCAACACCTGATTATAATACAATTATAAATTATAAAATTTTTGACACTCAAGAACCAAGTCATGCTGGTTTTAAATAAGAAAGTTTCAAGTTTTTATGTCAGTCTGCTTAGTCATAAGGGAATACCACAAACTGGATAGTTATACGAAAAAAAATTTGCTTTCTCAGAGTTCTGAATTCAGACGTTCCAAATCAGTGTTCTGTAAAGCATAATTTCTGCTGAGGCCTTTCTTGCCGCTTTGTGACAGGCTGTAGCATAACTGAGCCTTCCAGGGACCTTTTCTTTGTGTGAAGGTTTTCTTTCTCCTGGTGTCTCTACCAGCCCTACTGAAATGGGCGCAACCTTATGAATTTATTCAACTGAATTACTTCTATAAAAGCCTTTTCTACAAATACAGTCCTGTTGGGAATTAGTGTTCTAAAATATGAATAAGTTAAGGAATATTTTAGTCCATAATAAGATTTAATTAAGAAATAAATGGAAATTTTTAAATATCCTTTTAGTTATGTAACATAAAATCTCAGTCTTAGATTGATATTATACATACAGCTAAAAGACAAATATATTCTTTTCATTAGCTTTTGGTTGTGATAAATAAAGCAATGTGCTAGTCACTTTTGTAGAAGCCTGAAAAACAAAGAGAGACAATCAGACTTTTCAAAATTTTCAAAACCTGAAGAGTTTCACAAGAAGATTAAGGTGGTAGGAAATACATTGTGAAGCGGAAATTGCTGTAATTATGGGTGAAAACTTCTAAAAGAATAGAGATTTTGAAATTTAAGAAAGGTAACTTTTATATCATTTTTGCTGATGAATGGGCAAGGCTGATTCTGCTGAAGCTAGATTTTTTTAAAATTAGCTTGTTTTTATATTTTTAATTATCAATTAAATTTATGACAGCTTCTTACTACATATATACCATGGTGGGTGGTTATCAAAAAAAGCTTTATTAAGAAAAAAATCACTTTTTTATTGTCAAAAGTGAAAAGCTATGCTCCTGTAAAATTTCTCATTTATCACTTCGTATTAAATCAGAACTAAATTATATTGACTTGCCACAGTCAACAGACACACACAGTGATATTCTCACAAGCTTGCATTGGTCATATATTGAATTTTGTCTACTGGATTTCACATATAGAGAGAACAAAATTATTTGATTGTTCTTGTTTTTGTTTGTGTTTTGAGAAAAGGTCTCACTATGTAGTTCAGGCTGACTTTGAAATCAGTATGTACCCCAGGCTGGCCTCAAACTCATAGTGATCATCCTGCCTCAGACTCACAAGTACAAGGATTACAGCCGTGCTCCATGATCCATGGCTGTCTTTATTATTCTGTTTCATTGGTTATGTCCAAAGCATATAAGTTAACATCAGACACATCGAAGGTGCTTGTGAGCAGTTGTTAAATGAAATATTTGTTAAATATATGACAAATTTTAATCAATAATAACTTTATCATGCTATAAAATATTATCCAAAGGGAGTGAGTAAAAAAACAAAAATGGTAGAATATGTATCTTAACCCATTTGTAGTAGTCTAGCAAAATAACTGAAACTGGGTAATCTGTAAAGAACAGAAATGTATTCTCCAGTGCTAGAGGTTGAGAAACTCAAGATCAAGGTATCAAAGGATTCTTTGTCTGGTGAGGGCTACTTCATGCTTTCTAGTTTGTATGTTTTTGCAGCTTCCTCTAGAGCAAATGAACACTGGTAAAAGAAGGGATTGAAGGTAAGCACATTTTGAGCCCTGTCTTAGTTACTTTACTCATTGCTGAAATAAAATATATAACACCCAAATTTAAAAGAAGAAAGGCTTATTTAACCCACACTTTGTAGAGGTTTCAGTCTATAGTCAGCCACAGCACTGCAGTGTGGCAGAGGGGAATCTCAGAGGAGAAGTAGCCCAAGGATGGGCAGGCAGGAAGTAGCAAGCAGGAACCTCGCTTCTTTCTGCCTCTTTATATTATTATAAATAAGTTTGTATTATATTATACAAACTTATTTAATGGGTCCAGCCACACCCAAGGTGGAGCTTCTGTTATTCACACTCAGAGCTAAGCTAAACCAATTTGGTTAATTCTAGTATTATGTACCCTAATTCAGCATCATACATTCATGACCCAACCACCTCAGGAAAACCACACCAATGAACATGTGAGGCTTTTTAGGGACATCTATATACAAACCAAGCAAGCCCTTTTTAAAGGGAAATACCGCAGGAGAGCAAATCCCACATGATCTAATTGCCTTTTAGCGCTGTGCTATGGGACTCTACCTGCCAATAGTTTTTGTGGTGATTAAATGTTGAAATGAATCATTCAAAGTATAGCAGTAGATTGTTTGCACATGTCAGATGGAGGGGAAAGTAATGTGCATAGAAAAGAAAAGGATGAATAATAGAATTCAGGAAAAAGGGAAAAACATCAGACATCATTTAAGGAGATGTAGAATTCCCCATAAAAATTAATTTATGTGGTGAAGTGGAAATAGAGGTTGAAAGGTAAGCTCACACATCAAATCGCTCCAGGAGATGGATCTTGTAACTTAGTTTAGTTAATAGTTTTCATTTTGGTGAAAAATATATAAGATCTCTAAATCAAATGGAAAATGGCATGTTTTTTATGGAGCAATTTCCCTCGAGTGTGCTTGAATAAGTATAAAGGCTCACTTCTTTGGAAAGAATTTGATCAAATAATCCAATCAATGAATGCTGCTTGGCATTCATTATTTATTTGTTATACAAGTGTTTTAACATTATATATTGTGTTGCCTTTGTATATTTTTGTTATCTAATCAATCGGCATACTTGGCTTACATTGGTGTTGTAATTATTACAAACAGTCAAAACACACTACACTGACCACAAGTTGCAGGCTCACTGAGTGCCCAACAATTCCCAGGTTCCTTCTAAATTCATTTATCACTATACATTAGCTACCTGAGAGAATTCTTCGATTCTAGAACAATTCTAGATTGTTCTATGTGGCAATAGTCATGACTATTTTGCTTACCACTGAAGAACAAGATTATGGGAGAATAATTGACAGAAATCAGGTATTTAATAATATCAAGAGCAATGTATTGACTGCCAATTTTGAGAAGTCTACCATGATTCTGCGGAAATAAGCCACCAATCATAGCTTCCTTCTCATAAGTTTACTTGTGACTCACAGCAAATCAGTTATGGTTGAAAATATAAAAATGAAATATCAAAATAAAAATGTCACAATACTATGATATGATATGACAATCATGCCACTCTCTTTAAGGAAGAACAGTATCCTGATTATTGGTCAGGACAATGGAACAAGTAGTGTTGTATCCTTACTGTGAAATCTGCCTTTTAAACTTGATTTACTTTTCTTACTATCCTTTCTAAATATTGCCATTTGCTGAGATAATATATCTCTACTCTTTACCATTTCCAAGATTCTGAAGAGCAATTAAAAATGATATATAAGTAAAGGATTTCATTAGTTTATAAAACATAGCTACATATTTTAGTAAATAGGTGTAGTGGTTGATTGATTGTGTCAACTTGAGACATTTTGAAGCTTAACTAAATGGGTTTAGCAGCTCTACACTTTAGGGTGTAGAAGACCCACCCTCGGGTGGTTTATCACCTGCAGGTATATAAGGGAAGGAGGAAGGACAATGCATTCCATTCTTTGGAGAAGCTCCAGTCTTTGCCTTTGGTTTGAACCTCCTCTCCTGGCTCCCAGTGTAGACTCTTCAGCTTTCAGGCATAGACTCCAGCTGTTCATCATAGAGCCTTTGACCTTTTGTCGTAGACCCATCAGCCTGCTGGTGCAGACTTGCAGGTGACACTAGGGTGAACTCCAGAACTTGGGCCTCCAGTGTGTAGACAGCCTCTGCATGCTTCCTCGTCGGATTCTGTGGCTGGCCATCATAAGCCAATCTTGTTGTTTCTTATACATTTGTATATCTCATGTTATAACTGTTTTCTCTAGTAAAACCCTGACTAATACAATAGGCTTCTAATATCCAATTGCAATGTTTAATATTATACATGAATATCCACATAAGTCTAAATCTATAATATATGCAATGTAAATGTATGATTATTTATACTAAAATAATGAATATTAAAATATATAGATGTATATACACATCTAAGTTAAGAATACATATAATATATTGTATTATATAGATATATATACACATATAAGTTCAGAATACATACAGACATGCATCTATTTACATTTAGACCTTTTATACTTTTTTTTTTATCCAAGGATTGAACTTGCACTTGTGAGGCAGGCACTTATGCTCCTGAGCTAAATTCCCAGCCCAAGACCTTTTAAATTTTAATAAAGTAGTTCTTGCACTCTTATTGGTAAGCAAAATTGGTGATATCATTGTTATGAATCACAAAAGAATGTTACTAGTAAGATATGGTAGAAAATTGGAAATGTTTCTGTATAAACAGAATGATAGGTTTCCACTGGTAGACTTTGGATAATGGAATTTATTTTAGTGCCACTAAACAAAAGTTCTGTTTTGAGACTGTTCCACAGGTGAGTCATTCATTATGAGATTTTATTGTTTTAACTTCCGTAAATTTTTCACCTCCACCCCATGAATTGGATGCTTCCTAAATTACACAATGTAATAAAATTTACACAGGACTACTGGAGTAATTTCAGACTGTTATTCTAATCTTTTGGATTTATTTTTTATAGGACACTTTCTAAATGTTAATGATCAAGTTAAAATTTATACCTCCTTAAATATAAATAAAATCCAAATAAAAATAATAAGATATTGTTTTTCATAGTTGCTGTGAACAATTCCATGATGTTCTTTTCTCATTTAACATTTATATTTCTTAGAAGAAATTGCCATTTGCCACATTTTAGAGATATGACATTCAGGATTTGGAAAGTAAAGTAACTTCCCTAATTTCAAACTCTATTTGATGATTAAGTTGCAGTTCAAGTGCATCTTATTCTGGTGCCTGATTCCCTGTGATTCTTAGAGTACCCACCTTAAAGCATTTAAAAATATTTATGGCCTTATAAGAGGAAAAGCACTGTATTAAACTTTTTTAAAAATATTTCTGTGTGAAATGTTTGTCTCCACATTTCTTAAAGTAGAGTTTTTCTGCCTGATGGATATTATTAAATGTTAGTTTATGGCTGACTTTTTTCTTAATGTAACATATTTAAGACTATATTCTGCAAATTATTAGATCTTCAAGAATTTTCACAGAAATAGTTCTGAAGTCTAGCAATTTGAAAAGTATTTTGATACTAGGGACTACTTTCCAAAGAATTACAATAAACATTGCCATATTTTATACAACCAAAAGATTTTTTGGTACTAAAATATTTAATTTTTTTCCAGTATTCCCAATTTATCTAAGTGTTTTTTCAGACATTCATTAAAACTCAGTTAATAGTTTCTTGGAAATACAAATATATAATTTAGAGATAAATAAAAGAAGGAAAAGAGAGGCCTAGAACAATTACTCATGTACAATGTAATTCCTTAAAGCCATATAGCATTACTTTCAAATAGATACATTGTATAGGAAAAAAACGCTCTTTAAAATATTTTACTGGAAATTTCAAAATTAATTTAAAAAAGAAATGAGACATATACAAAAGTCTCCCAAATTCCACATAAAAGCAATTATCATTTTTAGGATCTGCTTTAAGTTCCCTAAAATATTAGTAGATAGAACTCACTTATTTTGAAATGCCAAAGCATATAACTTTTCTATTAGAACTTGAAATGATGAATGATTTATAGATACCAAGTAGTCATTATACCTCTTTTCAAATTATATTTTCTCCTTCTTATCTAAAATGACATACATGAGAAGTGGCCACGTGACTTAAATTACCAAAGATGCTACGTACCATAAGCAGGATAGAATCTTTAAGGACATTTTCTCCTGCACTTTCTTGAGCCTGATCCACAAGCTCTCTCTGCTGCTTCCCCTTTTCTGCCCTTTCTCACATCAATTCATTTCTATGCAAATGCTTGTATCTCTGTATGGAGGATAGGTGATAAGAATCCAGACCTTTTCTATAGACAGGCTGCTTATTGAGTAATTCATCCCTTGTTTACTCAAACAGAAAATCTATGACTACTATCATTTATTCATTACAATGGTGTTTTCCCACCTGAGGCAAGGACACTATTTTAATTTTGCTTGAGGCAGGGGCACACATCCTTACTGTTATGGGCAGCATCCTAGTTTGTATGTATGTTCCGGGGACAATCACATTCAGAGCCTTCCACATGTTGTTTCCTCACAGAACGCCATTTATCTTACATGTTCCCTGACTTATTCAACCTTAACTGTCTTTATGAAGGTGTACCTCATTGGCTATAGCCACCTACCTTTATTCCATTAATTTGAATTTCATGAATTAACATTTTTGTGGTTCACTTTTCTTTGATTTGCAATCTTTCTATAACGCATGGTCAGCTATTTAAACACAGAAAGTACTCCTAATTTGCATTATGTTCTAAATCTCTACTGTATTTCCTGAATGTAGAATAGATTTTTTCTGAAGAACTAGAATCAGTGGAGTTATTAAGTGGAATGTTACATTGTACAGTTGAGGAAAGTGCTTTAGTGAGAGAGAAATGCCAAAGTAAAGTAATGAAGAAATTTTAAATTTGTGTGAAGTTATGTTAGCTCATAAATTTATATCTTCTTAGAGCATGAGAGCTTTGGGTGATTAATTTTGGCAACTAGATTAAGCATTGTTTTTTATTGCTTCTACAAAGATGTAACACAGAATTGAACTTGTGGAATAAGTCTTATGTAGTAATTTTTTAAACACATACTTGCAAAAGAGAAAATATTCATTTGCTTTTTTGTCCTTTATTTCTTACAATTGCTTAGTAGTTAATACAAAAAAAGATATCAAGAGTTTAGTTTTAGGCATTATGTTACTTTGGATTTACATCATGAGTTATGGAAAAACATCTCAAATAAGCTTATATAAAAAGAGTAGCTTTTTTATTTCAAGACTATAAGTGATTTCAGGTACTACTAAATATGAGGCTTTATACTAGATAGAGCATTTCTGCTTCTTTTTATTTTCTTAAAGACTTTCTGCACACAATAGAGAAGTCATCATAACAGTTAATGATAGTCATTATAACAATTAATATGCATAAATTAATTTCATAAAAGAGCCAATTAATTTTGTATCATTCAGCTCTGCATAGATATAACAACAACAAAAATAACAGCACTATATAACAACTAAAGAAAAGAGGTTTATTTATTTGACAGTTTGGGAGGTTTAAAGACATGGTTCTGGTATCTTCTTGGCTCTGTTAAGGGTCTCCTTGCTACATCAACATGGCAAATGGCATGGTGGAATGCATATAGTAGGCATCGATCACATAGCAAACTAGGAAGCAGGAGAGAAAACTGAAATAGCCAGACTTGGTTAATAACTCATTCTCAGGAGAACTAGTCTACTCCGTGAAGACCAGCATTACCTCTTTCTGTGGGCAGTGCTCCCACAACCTGATTACCTTGCTCTTGAAGTATTCGCCACTTCTCAAGACTGAAACATCTGGGACAAAGCTTTTAGCATATTGTTTTGTGAATGCTCATTTAGACCATGTCCAAACCATAGCACTCCACCTCTGCTAAGAAACCTAATGGATACCTCCATCCAGGTAATATGAAGTGGGCTGGCACAAAATTAGAACTAGTGATTTTCTTTCTTCAATTTTGTCTTTTCTTTATTTTCATATTAACTTTTACTCAGTTCCCTTTCTATTTCTATTTTTTAACCTCTAAGGAATCTTAATTTCCTTCTTAAATGCTGATATTCTACTTCATTTCCATTTCTCTCCTGTTTATCCTTAGTATCTTTTTCTGATCCTGCATAACTATTTTCTCAATTTTAAATTTTCTCTAATATAGTCAAGATATATTCATTGAATACTATGTATATTCTAGATAATATAGGCTTAATTAGCAGAAATCTTCACTTCAACCAATCAATTTATCTTTTTATTTATCTTTTACATTAACTTTTTTAGCTGATATCTCACAGCTCTACATACCTAACCCAAAATCCTTTCATAAAAGTTTCTATCCACTAAGCTTTAGATTTACATGTCATATGTACATTATCCTGCTATATGTATCTGTGTGAATTTCACAGAAACTTAAATTCCAATTATCAAAATAAAAATTATCTTTTCCCTTAAACCAATTCTTCTTCCCTCTTTTTATCTCTGCATCTGATACAACCATCTATTCAGACACAAGAGATATCTTTTTTCTTCTCCCTCTTGGTTTTTACCTTTCTTTCAATGACTGAAATTTCAAATCCAAATTAATTTTTAATTCAAAATCCCAATGGCTTTTACCAGCCTTCTGCTCTAGTGTCCAGTGGTTTTTGTTGCTTTCCTTAAGAATTGTACTTTCATATAACTGCCAAAGGCAGTTATTTATTCTTTTTCTTTTTGCTCACTATACTTTCATATAACATTTACCTTGTCATAACAATTTGGGAACTTTGTGTGGCACAGGACATCTGGCCAGCATCTCACTGTGACAGCTTTATTTCATGCCAGTTCTTATCAGACATTTTACATTCTCTTGACATCCCTAATCCTAACAATTTTTATTTTCCATAGCTGTTTCTTCTTTATCAGATTAATAACTCATGCTATAAAATGGATTGTTCCAAGTATTCTTTCCTGAAACTTGCAAATTATAGTACATTATCCACCTCTATGTACCTATTCATCCATCCTTCCATCCATTGATCCATTCACTTGTAAGTAACATTTTACTTTTCTTTCTCCTCAAATATCTGACCTGTTCCTTTACTTGATATGGTGCATAAATTTGTGTGTGGGGGAGGGAATTTTATCTTTTTCATTTTCATCTCTAATTTAGTGCCTTATCCAAAGCTCTTTTTTGAGTGAGTGAATAAGTCTCTTCTTTTTAAAAATTTAAACATTTGAACAACTATCTATTGGGGATCTGGCCAAGATCTGCATGAAGGACAGAAAATGCTGAAATAAGTAACAGAGACAAATTTAGTAACACATGAAGGAGGACCGCAAAGTCAATCCTCAGGATGGGTAGAAACCAAGATACTCCAAGTCAGTCACTATTTACTGAATACATTCAGTGGTAAGAGAGGATGGCAAAAGACTCTAGGTCTAGGTTAATGACTTAGTAGGCAACGGATAATTGGTTAATCTTGGGTTAACTCAAGAGGGCAGAGATGATCTTATGCTAAGAAAAATCTTGCTCTGGAGTGTTTTCTAATGCTAATAGTTTTAATTTAGTCTTAGTTGGTGGAACAAGATAGCCTATTCTTAAAGAGTTAATGGGAAATCTCAAAAGGGTGTTACTGAAAATCACAAAACTCCATTTATATCTTAAGGAAGTATGCAAAATTAGCCATTGTGAATTCGTGATCACCAACTGTCTTGGTTACTTTTCTCTTGTTGCTGAGACAAAATACCTGATGCCCAAAATTAAGGAAAGAAAGGTTTATTTAGCTAACAGTTTTAGAGGTTTCAGTCCATACTCTGCTGGCACCAGTGCAGGGTGTGTGGCTGAAGGGCAGCTATTCATGGTATGAACAAGGTAAAAGAAGGAAAAGCACCTCGTTATCTCCGTTATATTGCATGCTAGCTACCAACCCCTGGGCAAGTGCAGCACTCACACTGCCAATCCCATTGCTAGACAATAAATCAATAACAAACGCTAGATTCAGCCACCTCTGTGATGCATGAGGTTCAGTGGGGGGCATCCAAACACAAACCATAACACCAACAAATATTCATAGGTAATAATAGTAAATAGCACTTATATATTGACAAAATGCCTTCACTTATATCATGTTTTATCCAAATCACTTGCAAGAAAGATTATCCACTTTTAATAACGGAAAAGTTGAGGTTCAGGAAGATTTATTCAATTTCAAATAATTAGTGTTGAGCTAGAACTTTGAACAATTCTTTTGATTCTAGATGATTTAATTTTTGTCATTATATCACACTACCTGCTCACTCGTATGGTCACCAACTCTCGTCAGCTCTCTGTGAAACTAGCAAGATAGATGAATGTACTAACCCAGCAGAGTCGAATCTAGTGAAAACAGATGTTGCTGTTCAAGAAAGCCCAAATCTTGGGCTGCTGGCAAGCATAAAGTTGTGAGTTTGATCACCAGAAGAAAAATAAAGGCCCTAATCTTTCCTCTTGATTTCTTCACCTATTTCCACCTACTTTCTTAATATAGTTTTCCTTCCATGTGTCACATCACTTTAAAGCATAAGGGTTGAAGTGCATCTTTGATATGCTCCTATATTCTCTGTCACTCAAACTAGTTTGTCTCCAATACTTTACTGTTTCTGTCAATGTTATTTTGCCTTAGGTACTTGGAAATTAAAATCATAACTATCTCGACATTCATCTCTTGAAAATAAACCTCTTTACTAATAAATTTTCATTATTGAAGATTTAAAAGATTATCATCCCTTAAAGACCTTCCAGAAAAAAATACATTTTATAGAACTAAATATACCATTCTGAAAGTTATATTCTGTGTGTGTGTGTGTGTGTGTGTGTGTGTGTGTGTGTGTGATATTTTTGACACAGGGTGTTGCTATGCAGTTCTGGCTTGCCTTGAACTCACTTGTAGCTCAGGGTGGTCTTGAATTTGCAATGATCCTCCTGCCTCAGCCCCCTGAGTGCTGGGAGTACAGGCATGAGCCACCACACCAGGCAAATATTATGTTCTTTCCCTTGCATTATGAGAATTAGGCACAAAATATTTTAGTGATAGCCTAAGCCAGTAAAAAGTGAAGATATCTAACAATGAGGTTATATTTATTATTTCAATGACTTAAGTGAAATATATGTTACTATTCTTAAGTTTATTTTTCTAGTTAATTTTTGTTATAATAAAGACAGCAATGATGTCACCTGTTTTATTTCTATTTATTCCTGTTTTTTTACACACTTTTCAGTCATTTAACTACACTAATGGAATCAAGGGAAAAACGGATTACCTTTTAGATTCAGCAAGTTTGATAGCAGCGGCCAGTTCTTCAAATTTTCTTGTTATCATTGAAATCATTCACTGAATAAAAATGCAACTGTGTTAAAATTCTATCATTCATGAAAGGATAGAAAATTCAAAGTATAAACTAAGTCCTTAGTAAATCACACTTAAAATACACTATTGTGTAAGTGAAGTATAAACTATATTAATCACATTGTTATTCTGATTTTTTTTACTTAGTTTCTAGGTGTGAAATCAGAAAGTTATTTCTCAAACTAAAATTAAGGGGAGAAAACTGACAAGAGCCATGGATTCTAATGACCTGGGTGTGGTAGATACTGTAGAGTGTCACCCAGATTCTATTTATAGGAGACATTATTGCCCAAGATGTTAAGAAACAAGCATAAGCTAGCAGTCTCTTCAGAGCCTGCTTGCACTGCAGAGTGGAATAAATTATAGTCCTTCCCAAGCAGCCTGTTCAATGGCTTCTCAGTACACAACAGTCCCAAGGGACAACAGTGAAAGGACAACTCTGAGCATGATTGGCCCTAAATGACAGATTGCCTGAGGCTCTGTTGGTTTGGCACCAAAATTTTCCTGGCAGAAATTCATTTTCTGTTTTAACCCTAATCAACAACAACAACAAAGTACTAAAGTTCTAATGTGTTGAAGACGGTCTGATTACATGGCAAAGATGAACTGTTACTAGTTTTGCCTAAGAATTGCTTCTACCAAGTTCTGAAAAACAACTAATGAGCATATATCAAACATTAAATAGCTTTCACATTGTGAATGGGCAAAAAATAAAACTAAATCAGTGAATGTTTAAAAGCACGAGCACCCTGCTAAGGTAAAAAGATAAAGGACTAACCTATCAACCTTGAAAAAGAGATGACTCTGTTTTTAAGACCTGCAGACTGTTCGAGGCCATTCTTTTATTTTTATAATTTTTTAAAAGGACACATAAAAATACACTCAGGTGGTTATACCTCCTGAAATTTTTTAAAAGAGTGTGATGCACTTTTGAAATTGTATGCATGATTTCTTACCTAGAGCTCTGCTGAATCTTTTTTGAATTCATAAAGAAAGTCCCTCAGGATATTTCACAGTCTGAGGAGACACAGCTTCCTTTCCTGACAGGTCAAAATTGCATACCATGCTGAGACTGAGTGCAGGCTTGGTGAGTGGTTCTTCTCCACATTTGTAAATGTATGTGGGCTTCAAATTTCAGAATCTTAAATGTCCACGAGAGATCAAAGGGCACTTGATGATTGATTTAGGCTATGTGACAGGGCTAATGCATGAAATGCAGTTTAGTTCAGCAGGACTGCACACTCAGTCCGTGGCGACAACCACATTATATATAGTTGACCACCTTACGCTACCATTAGCTGCTACAATATTTTATGACATAATGCAAAAAAGATTTCTCAGTTCCCTTTTTCAAATTTTGTAATGAAAAGCAGTTTCTTCAAAAGGAAAACTCTAATGGTGAAAAAATGCATCTAACCACTTATGACTGAAAAGAAGGCAACGTAGGTGAGTGAAATGCTGGTGCAAGTAGATGCCGGTGCATCTAATTAGTTGGTAGCTCTTTGAGTTGACATAATTCACAGGGGAGAGTGTGCATAGCAAAGTTTCTTTCTCTATGTTTTTAATCCTTAAAACATTATAGCCCTATAAAATGTTGTACCTAACACACAATCTATGGTTTTACTTTAGATATTCAAGAAGCCCATGGGGAGGGAAGGGAGTAATACACACACACACACACACACACACACACACACATATATATATATATATATATATATATATATATATGCATTTAATTACAAGACTGCTAAATGACTACTAAACTGCCTTTAATTACAACTTTTTCCTTCTCTTACACTCATTTAAGAAAATAGAAAAACGTATAATATTTAAAAATAAGTGAAAACTACTTAAAACTCCACTATAAAAAATACAGCAAAAATCACAATGAGAATGCACGAGTACACACTGATGCAGCCAAAACCCACTAAAAATCCTAGACAAGATAAAGAATTTGAATTGTTGTCAAAGTTTAAAATAATTTGTTAACTAAGTTTTCAAGTAAATGTAAGTAGAATAATTTTTTTCAGTTACTCTAGCCTACTTTTTGCTTGTTTAATATGTGATAAATCCATAGAAACAAAAATGGTTACTTCATAGAAGTAACTTGAACCACTGGCAAAAGTTCGTCAAGATCAGGTGATAAATGATTCTAAGGGGTTTGGTGTAAAAAAAAGCATCAAATGTAAAATAGAACTTGCTTAATGTTTAGTCATACAAAATCATGTTTTCACATACTAGTGATATTTTTGCCAAGTTTTGATTGATAAAGTATTCTAAATATATTAGGCTATGAGAAATACAAGAGAATATGAGCATATGCCTTAATCTCTAGGTCTGGAAAGTGACTCTATCCTAGATGGTTTTACACTTTATTCCTGATATGGAAGTGGGTGGTATGGGATAGTGTTAGTTTTTACCTCTAGTTTTACTAGAGGTGTTTTTACTTACGGAAGTGAATATTTAAAGGTTTAATTTGATCTTTCAAAATAGTCAACTAATAATTGGAAAAGTGTAGTTTAAGTTTTTAAGATCAAAATATATTTAGCCCTTCCTCAACTTATTTTAAGGATTTTTCAATAACTTCTCTCTCTACAGATAAGATTGATTAAAAACAATTTGTAAAAGATTCAAGATTTAACTTCTCATTTTCTCATAATTTTCAGTTTCTGATAAATTTCCCAAGTAGTACACTTGGGAAAGTACTGCTTAAATTTATGTGTTTCTAAAGTACAACTAGAGAGATCTAAATATTTTAAAACTAATAACACCTTAACAAAGAACCCTAAGCTTAAAACTAGACAATTTAGTTTTAATTTCAAAAATTAAAAGATAGAGTGGTAAATATGTCTGATTATGATTCCAGTTGTCTAATTCTCTTAAATACAATGCAGACTAATAGTAAACATGCTCCTATTTATTCTTCACTAAAGCACTTGAGTGTTGTATTTTCTCATACTCGATTCTAGATATTTTGGAGACTGGTATTTTGTTCTTATTTAAGAAACTATTATATTATTCCTTAAATTTGAAGGATTAATTTTCCAAATCTATAGCATTTGTAAATCAATATGCTACATCTATGTCACTGGACTCATTTGCATCTGTTGACATAGTCCTATAGCTCCTACCTGGGTTTTGATTGGATTTTACATTTCATTATCCCTGGAGCTACTGTACCAAATATATTTGCTTTTTCAGTTTAAAATCTTTTAATTTGCATGTCACCTGTATTATTCCTCATACTTCCTAAGACTATTCAATTGTTGAGTAGTCAAAGAGACCACATAAAATAATATGTGGTCTCTTTGATATATTTCTTTGTACTCTTTAGAGTACAAAGTACAATGTATTTCCTCAGAAATCAACATTGCCCATGTCTGATTATGCTACAGAAAGAGGGAGAATAATAGTGATTATCAGGTAACTTATGCTGAGTTTCTCTCTTGTTAAAATAAAGTAAAAATTCAACACCAGTACAGTCTCTTCTATTTGGGAAGTAGTCTCAAAAAAAGAAAGTAAATAAGAAGAAAAAAAGAAAGAGATAGAAAGAAAGAAAGAAAGAAAGAAAGAAAGAAAGAAAGAGAAAGAAAGAAAGAAAGAAAGAGAAGAAAGAAAGAAAGAAAGAAAGAAAGAAAGAAAGAAAGAAAGAAGAAAGACAAAAGAAACAAAGGAGAAGTGTTTGTGTTAGGATTTGAGATTCTTAGTTATGGGTGACTTACTTTTTAGAACACTTTCATAACTTGTGATGAGGATTATGTTCAATAGCAGCAGAGAGCATTAAGTCATATAGGTTTTGAAGAACCTTCTATTAATATCTTCTATTACCATCTTCCAATACAGTGTGATATCTTGTTTGCAAAATAAACAGAGAAGTAGTCCCAACGAAACATTACTCCTATTTTTCTGGAAACTTGCGACTCTCTTGTTATTTATTTCATATATCCATGCTTGACAAGATAAGACCTGACAATTGACCTACATAGGTAAAGGAGACAACAGGATTTCATTGACTTGGAATGACTTGAGAAGTGTGGGCTTTTGACAAAAGCCCACATTCAGCCAGTTCTTGTAATATTAGAATACAGAAACATTATGAAAAGTATTGGTGTTTTGGTAAAATTTCTCTATATTAATTGTTAGTTGAAAATTTCAGTATAAGCCAAATATATCATTAAGATTTACTCTATCCTCAAGTATTTAATTTGTCATTATGTGTCTTTTAATTTAATGTGCTGTATACTTCTAACATGTATTACCTTAAAGTCAGAAGACCTCACATGTATATTTGTTTGTTTTTTTGTGTGTGGTTTTTGTGGTTTATTTCATTTTTTTTTAATTTAAAAGAGAATAAAACAAAAGGGGGCAGTACAGAGCAGATCAGAACAGGACAACATAGGCAACACAATACTTTACATTAAGTCAACTGGACATCAACAGTAGCTAACACCATATCTCTTACTCTGCTATAGTTGAGCATAGTTTCAAATACAATAATATCAAACATAACACAATAGTATAAAGCCATGCATAGAGTGAAAGAATTACAGGGCTTTCTGAACCAAATAACAGAAAATGTTCAATGGGTACTGTAATATCTCATTTTT
>PVJX010001293.1:0-169935 GCA_004027295.1 Dolichotis patagonum
AAAACCCATCAAAATCACGGCAGACTTCTCAACACAGACCATCAGGTCAAGAAGAGCTTGGAGTGAAGTAATTCAAGCCCTGAAGGAGAACAACCTCCAGCCCAGATTGATGTATCCTGCAAAACTCTCTCTAGAAATTAATGGAGAAACAAGATGCTTCCATGACAAAGAGGAACTTGGAGAATTTGTGACCACCAATCCAACCTTACAAAAAATACTGAAGGACATTTTAGAGAGAGAGAACAAGAATACGAGCATTTCAGGAGCAGTGGCAGGGAGGCCTCGGTGAACAGGGCAGACAGTGGAGTGGAACAGAAAGGTAGACAACCAATGGCAGAAAGACAGAATAGCAGAGATGAGGCGAGGAAGATTGGCTGTAATCTTTAGTGTAGATGGCCTTGAAGTATTGACAGGGGGAGGCACAGGCAGAGTGGATTGGGAGATGGGGTCCATTGAGATGCTCTATATGGGACCCAAGGTGAGTGGTGCACTCTGTGGGAATGAAGGGGGAGGAAATGTCTGGAAGGGGGAGGCATTGTCTGGAAGGGGGAGGCAGAGGATATTGTTGATTGGGTAGCAGGATTTGGAATTTACATTGTTCTCATCACTCTGCTTGGATGGATTGCGTGCTGTTCCAGTTTGTCTGCTTGTGCTGGACTTGAGGACATGGTCAGCTATCCCAAGAATGGGAGGACATATTATGGTAATCATCCCTAGTTTTCTATCAACTTAATCTGAAGCCCTTTATAACTTATACTGTCTTGTTGTGACTGATCTTATTTGAATCTGGTTTGTTAGATTGCTACTTTGTATTGACTGGTTTTGTTTAGATCTGTTGTGATTGATAGCATCAGGTCTGGGAGTGTGGACAGCTGCACTGAAGATGGCAGGATTCACTGGGATGCCCACTCTGGTTTTATTGTTGCTTGCTTTTGGGGTCTTGTAATGTCTCCAATGCTTCATTTTTATTGGTGTTGTTGTGTGCTGCTGAGACATCATGGTAACCATTGTAGATCATCTTGTATTGCGGTTTTATATGACTTTTTTGCTTCATGCTTTTCTAGGAATTGTTTTGTTTTATCTTTGTTTTGTTTTTCCCTCTAATACAGAAATGATAGATATACATGTAGAGACTCATGCATGTGTAGAGCTTATAAACAGTTTACGAGAACCAACTATATAACACATGTTGAAATGAACAACTACTTTGAAGAAAAAGAGACACTACAGTACCCAGTGCTGATTCCATAATGTCATGATGTGAAATCCAGCAAAACTGTTATTCTTTGTTCAAAGTGATTTTAGCTTGTTTTGTTTTGTTTAAGTTCAACACACATGAAGGTATGGACAGCTGTTTTGAGAATGAGAAATACTATGACAGCCATTCTTGGCTTCCCTATTGTCTGGTCTTGAAGACCTGAAATGCCCTCCTCGTCCTGCTCAGATCAATTCCATACTATGTTGTTTCATGTGAATTCCCTGTATGTGACAATATGGACAACTATTTGGAAGAAAACAAGAGTCAATACGATAAAGAGTGAGTATCTCCAATTGTCTAGTTTTGAAATTTATGTCTCTTACATTGCTTTCTTGTGATCCACTTTGTTCTGTTTTGTTGTGTTTAATTCTACCCTTTTGATATAATTGCATGTATATTTGACTGGGTAAGATGGATGACCATATTGCTGTTTTTGTCATATCATGGAGCAGAACTGTTAACAGTCTCACTGTTTGAATGTCTACTTTACATGTTTTAACTTTGTAATTTGAACAACTATTTCCAAGAAGTCAGTATGTAATTTGTCAAGTAATAATTTCTTAGGTTATTTTGTTGTTGTTCTTTTCCTTTTTTCCTTGGAATTCTGTATTGTTGCTATCCTTTATTCTGCTTTGTTTTGTTTTCTCTCTTTAAATAAAATTTTTTAAAAAATTAAAAAAAGAAAGTAAGAGACAAAGGTACTCAGTTTGCTTTTAAGAAAGACATCTCTGATAACATCATGGATTTTAGAGCATCTGAAAGGAATTCCAGAGGCAAATTAAAGTTTTTAGAGCTTGATGATACCAAGATTAAAATAATTCAGCTCTGTCAAACATTTCAAACCATAGAAGATACAATAACCTGCTTTTCTGTAAATGTACAGGACAATGTAGCTAAATTTAACACAGGACTAAATGAAAACCATAACAAACCTCCATCAAAGCAGGGACTTTGGGGAGGGTGTAGGTCTGTTATTTATTATTTAGTGTTCACAGTGCTTTGCAATGCAAGCCTAGAAATAATTTAAACCACTGGTCACTTCCCAGGCCTTTCATTTCTGTGCGGCAAAATGATAACTCAGGAAGATGGATGCCAGGACTCAACCCCAAAACGGGCTCTCTCACTCTCTTGCAAAAAAAATCAGTCATTTGGGGTTCTTGTTGAAAATGTGAATAATGAGCATCGCATAAGCAAAGTTGACTTTCTCAGCTTAAATTCGCTAAAAGAAAGTCATAATTCATTCTATGATGCTCATATGAATTTATGTGCCAAATATAGGCGGCAGAGTAAGTAGAGTAAGAGTAAGTAGAAATGAGGGCAGAGGCAACAGAAAGATTTAAAGGACCAAAGAACTCATTTTCCACATTTCCTAGAAACAAAATGTCCCAAATCCCCTTTCTCCAGACTGCCTACAATGATTGGTGTTGACACTGGGTAGGGAGGACAATGACCCATCTCTACAGTGGCCGTAGGGAACCGTAAGCTTTGCTCAAATCCTTCCCTCTCCTCTCACCAAAGCTTCCGTCTGTTCTGGTGGAATGGTCCACTTGGGTAGTCTGGGGTATCCTGGGCCTCCTTGACTTTTTTAAGTATGTTTTATTTTTGACACATAATCAGTACACATACTTGTGGAGCAGAATGTCACATTTCAATACATGTGTACAATGTGTATTGATCAGATTAAGGAAACTGAAAAATCTACCACCTCAGACATTTGTCATTTATTTGTGCTGGGAACATTTGAGATCTTCTAAATTAGCTATTTTTGGCATGTTTAATTAATTGTACTCAATTACTCTGCTACAGAACAGTAGAGGTTATTTGTCCTAGCCAACTGCACCCTGGTACCCATTAACCATCTTGCCTGCCTTCTTTTTCCCCCAGATCCTTACCAGGCTTTAATACCCAGTACTGTATTCTATTCTCTGTTTATATGAGATCAATTTTGGGCTTCTGGATGTAAGAGAACAAGCACTATTAGTCTTTCCATGCCTGACTTATTCCATTTAACATAATGTCCTCCACTTCTGTCCATGTTACTACACATGACAAAGTTTTGTTCCTTTTATGGCTAAATAGTATTCTACTGTGTATTCAAGTTATACCATGTTTCCTTTATCCATACATTCACTGTGGATACCTAGGTTGACTATATCTTGGCTATCGTGAAGGGTACTATAATAAATATGCAAGTACAAATGTCTTTTTGACATACAAATTTCAATAACTTTGAGTATATACTCAGTAGTGAGATTGCTAGAGCCTATGATAGTTCTACTCTAGGTTTTTGAGGAATCTCCACACAGTTTTCCATAACTGCTCTGCTAATCTGCACCTCCACTACAGCACAGTTTCCCTCCCTCCAGTCCTCACTGGTATTCGCTATTGTTTTGTCCTCTGGTAATGGCCATTTTAATTGGAGTGAGATAATAATTCTTTATGATTTTTGTTTTTATTTCTCTGCTGATTAGTAATGCTGAGCATTTTTCACATAACATGTTGGCCATTGGTACATTCTCTTTTGAGAACTGTCTATGTCATTTGCCGGGATCCATTTACTATTACTGTTTCCAAACAGTAATGGATTTGAATGCATGAAAAATATATTGTACTATAACCACTATGTCAATCCAAATATTCCACAAGTTTTGTGGCATACTAATATATGTGCTTTTTTAGCAGTGTACTACATATCCAAATATAATGGTGGATATGATAAAGCATAATTTAATGTAGCATAATTTAATGTAGTATAATTTAATGTAGTGATGAATACAGATTACATTTTGGAATATCTACAACACTGTGAGATGATATAAAAATATTAATAATTTACACTAGTGGCAATAAATTCAGCGTGCTGCTAATATTCTTATTGTTTATTGGTAACTAATAACGGAGGCATATAGAGCCCAGGGATACGGGTTTGGTAGTAAAGTACTTGCTTAGTATGTATAAAACCTCAGGTTCAATCCCTAGCAACACAAAAATCAATCAGTCAATCTCTGATCATATGCTAAGTTCAGTGAGTAGAACTAAAGATGTAATTTATGAATCCCCAGTTAAGGCTTCCAGACATACTTCCAAAGGGTCAGCCTCTGCGTCTCCATTTCCTGGGGAGGGGGAATGCGAGAAAAGCTAATTTTAAAAAACCCCTCCCATAACATACAAGCTGTAATGTTTAAATCATTTGACTGAAAACATGCATAACAATGGAAAGTTACAATGAATCTAGAGGTTCTTAGAAATACTTGATTTTTATAAACCACATTGGCGTCTGCATGTATTGAACCTAAAACACTGTCCTTCCACCCACATATGTAGAACTTTGTATTTGTTCAGTCCACAGACAACAACTAAGTACATAAGAATTTGGGAAGCTAGTAGCTGGGTATGGTGGCACATGCCTGGAACCCAGCACTCGGGAGGTTGAGGCAGGAAGATTGCTGTGAGTTCAAGGCCAGACTACAAAGTGAATTCAATGCCAGCCTGAACTGCGTAGCGCAACCCATCTCAAAACGACAAAAATAAATAAATAAATAAATAAATGAACCGTTTTTTTTTTTTTTTTAACATAACTGCTTTGGAAAATGAATACAATGCAAAGTACAAGTAATGAGCTGTAGTTCTTCCATATAATTATGAGCAAATTAACTTAGTTTTCTTATCTGTAAGATAAGTATTTAAAGATAGTGATGTAATAACATTACTGAGACAACCGAAATGAGATCAAGAAGTGTTTTCCTAGGTTGTAGGTTGCAAATCATTTAGAGGACATAAATTCCATTAACATTTCCTGACAGAAATTGTTTCCTATTTTATTAGGATAAAACAGGAAATATCAAAGTAGATGGTAAACACAAATACTATTTTCTGCAACTTTTATTGCAGATATATAAGTTAATATGGTCCTGATTAACAGAATGAATTTTCTAGGCTAAGTCAAAAAGCTGTTTTAAATACTGAAATGAAACATGTGAAGTATGTAACAAAAAGCATGGTATGTGGCAAGCTACTCTGAGTAATGACAGCATCACTGGCACCCAGGGTCAGAGTCACAGGTGGGACCACTCCTCTGACAAAGCTCCTTACTGACCTTCCTCACTAGGAATGCGTGGGACAGCTCACTTTAATCCTTCAAGAGGAGAGAATCAAAACATAGCTATAGAAAAACAGGGTAGCATTGGGTTTGGCTTATTTCAAGAGGCTTATCTTGAATGCCATCTCTGTTAAATACTGGCCATGTGACCTTACACAAGTCACTTATCTTTCCTGGACCCCAGTTCCCCAGTCAATGAGGACAATAATAATAACAGCATCTTCCATGGGTTGCCGTGAGGGTCAAATTGGTTAAAGGTATAAAGTGCTTCCTATGCCTGGAACACAGTAAGCACTCAGTAAATGTTATGGTCATCGTGTGGCTATTATTATTACTCACCCAAAAATATACAGATTAGCAAATAAACACCAATTTCCTGCTTCTTCCCTTCGTCTCAATGATTTTTATCTTTTATTGCTATTCCTGCAGAAAAACAAAACACTTGTTTTAAAACAATAAAAGCCTGCAAACAACTGTATCTCTAGGGAATCTTTTATATGTTACTACTTGTATTCGTCTTTTCGCTGAAATCCAAGGCATTTTCCAGAGTAATATTTTATTTTTCTGTCTCGGGTAGCTGCCAGAGAGGGGTCGTATCTATGCAAATCCTCCCCATATGCTGAAGTATTCATTAGGAGATGCAAAGATGCTAAGCCCAGCTTTTTAGATGCTTTCGTTCTTGCTTCCACGTGGAAAATACTGCATGGAATTGATGCAGTTCATGCAAAAGATGCTGGGCTTTTCTCACATTCACAGACACCTGGCCTCCTGGATTAAATCTGGGACTTGATCCACCACAGCCCAATCCCCTGCCATTGCCTGGTAACCATCTGGGTGAAAATAGACTTTCTGGATGACCGCTGAGATTCTAAATCACATTACCCTTTTGTCAAGTCACGCAGCAGGTAAATAGTGGAATAATTTAGAATCTCAACATCAGGGGAAAGCACGAGCCCTGGAAAGAAGTTAGTATCTCCAAAACTGTATGGCTTTTCTTTATCTTCCCCTTGCCCTAGAGGTGTCTTTTAAACTTATAACCTTTCATCTATGCTTAGACTCACCAACCAGTCCGTCTGGGTCCCACCAGCTTGGAATGCCCCCCACGATGGCACCCCAGCAAATCCCTACACTTGGAGTCTCCTTGGAGTCTGCTGAGGCAAGTACATCTGATCCAGAGTAATCCACGGCCTGCCCTGGGTGCCAGACAGAATCTCAAGAGAATAAAATAACAGCAATCAAGAGTGGACCCCAAAGGAGCAAACCACACCATGGATGGTTTCCCCAGCTTTTTAATACAAAAATATTCTGAAAATGAAATTTGGTAGACTAGTTTAAAAACATGTCTAAACCTACCACTTAGACTCAAAAATCATTCATATTTTGACATTTTGCTTAATCTGCCTACATTTTCATTTGCATGTGTCTGTGTGATATCATATTTCACCCCTAAATGTTCTAGTATCTGTCTTCGCAGAATAAGGATATTCACCCATATTACCTCAATACCATTATCACCCCCAACAAATTAAGAATAATTCCATAGCCAGGCATGGGAACAATGGCTACAATCCCAGCCTCCAAACATAAGACATGAGAATCACAAGTTCAGGACTATTCTGAGAAATCTAGTGACTAGACCCTGTTTCAAAATAAAATAAATTTTAAAAGGGCTGGGGATGTAGCTCAGTGTGGAGGCCTGGAGCTTAATTCTTAGTAAAAAAAGGAACAAAGAATACTTCTATAATACCACCTAATGTTACTCCATATTCTAATCTCTAAGAATTCAAGCACTGTTTGATTATTATAACTCTTTACACCCTTTCAGTAGAGACCTTTTATGTCAATGACGTTATTTTTATTTATTTTTAGATTTTTTTGTTTGCTTGGGATTTTGTTTTATTTTTGGCAGTGCTGGGGATAGAACCCAGGGCCTTACCCATGCGAGGTAAGCATTTTACCACTGAGCTACATCCCCAGCCAGTGAAATTCACTGACTTTCACATGCATCCAGGCCAGTTGTCTTATTCCTAAATGTCCCACCACCAGCTGTGATTGCAAGGGGCAGGAGAGGAGAGCAGTGCCCAGCGTGGGAAATGAGGGAGAGCAAACAGGACTTCCCATCTCACTCAGAGTGAAGACCAAGTCTCCTTGTCCCTACACGGTGTATCCACCCCACTCCCCACCCCAGCAACTGCCCACAGCCACTCTAGCCTTCTTGCCGCTCCCCACATGCCAAGCATAGGCCCAGCCGGAGATCTTGCATCATCTCCCCACATGCTTCTTGGAATGTTTTGCTTTTTCCATCTATTGCCATGTCTGCCCTCCCTTCTCATAGGTCTTTCCTTGACCACCATGTGGAAAAGTTGAAACCACTGTCCCCACCATATGTTTATTTCATGGCATATTCCACCTTCTAGCTTTCCATATACTGTACTGTATCTTCTTCCTTCTGGTGGTCCCTTATCCTCTGGGAAGGCATGTGCACATGTGATTTTTTTCCCTGCTATACCTCCCACTCCTATACCTCCTGTTCCCGCTCCTGCCTGATTCCATTCAGTTTACACATTCATTAAACCCACTGAGCGTCTAGCCCTGCAGAAAAGCAGGTTCAAGGTATACCCCTCAGAGCTGATATGACATGCCTGTTCAGCCTCTGCTACCCCAGGTGTGTAATGAAGCCACTGCCTAGCAAGAAAAATGACTCTCAGAAGCAGGGGGTGAGGCACTGGGGCTGCCCAGATCCATTCCCAGCTCCAGATTTGCACAGGGTTGAACTGACTACCATCTCACTACTGCTCTCCTGTCTTCGCCCTCACAATCCCCACAGCTGCCTCTGCAGATCTCTGACAAATCACCAGGGCTTAAAAATGCCTCGGTGTCACTGAAAGCTTTGCCTTTCCCTCCCTGTGGAACAATTTCAGCCTCTCTAGTCACTTTCTCAGCCACCTGTACTCCTGAGGCCATGCCCTGGGGCTGATCTTTCTAACAATAAAACATGGCTATGCCAGTCTTTCTGCTCAAAATCACTTGGCACCTTTTCTCCCACAGGAAAAAAATTCAGTAAGTACTGAGTCTGATGTGTGTGCAAGACTTTGAAGCTGGCTTCCGCTTTCCCAGTCCCCATCCCCTGGTATTCCTCATCCCAAGCCTGACAATACTACACTGTGCCTACCACTTTCTAGAATATCCCTGCTCCTCACACCTTACACTTACTCCTTCTGTCTAGCATGCACCCCACTGTACCCCAGCATCCCTAGTTTGCAGTCCTGCCAACCTTCTACTCCTCCTTCAAGGAGGAGTAGAATGCCACCTCCCCTTGAAAAAGCTCTTGGCTCCCCTCTCCTCTGATCACATGGGGCCCTCGGTTGAAAATAAAAACAGTTTAACAAGAATCCCATCCCCATTATTAGATCTCATCCTGGTCCTTGAATGCACGAAGAACCTTGGTTCTTTTCATCTTTGTAGTCACAGAGGTCTTGGCAAAATGCCAGGTGTTTAACAAATTTGGATGACTTGTTCCAAATAGCGATTTTGCCCTGGGCAGAGCTATTTGTCCTGGGCCCTCTGGATCAGGCTTAGTGACCCTGATCCTCTGCGTTCTGATTTTATGGCTCGAGCCTAGAGTTAATGGTAAATGTCCTCATTGTTTTGGTTTGCTGAAACATCATGCAAAGCCAACATCGGGCGGCTGTTTCAGTGGCCACGAACAATTCTGCATTCCAGAGCATGCTGACCCCGTATCCAGATTGTTTTGTTTGCTTTTCGCTAACAAAGAAGCTCTCACTGAAGGCGCTGAAACTTAAACCACATTTCGTGCTCCAGCGTGCTCTCCCTCATACAAATGTGTGTACAAGAGAGAGACAGAGACAGAGAAAGATAACCAGACAGAGGCAGAGCAGCCATAGAATTAGCCTGACCACTGTGTTCCCACCCAGCTCATGTCACCCCTACCCAAGAGAGCACTGAATAATGCCCAGGGATTTGGCACCAGGCCCAAAGAGCCTTGGTGACATCGGGAGACTGATTGGACCCCTTTGGCAAAAGCAGGCAAATACATCTTTGCCAACTGTCCCCTCTATTTTATTTTTATTTTAGGACACATTCTCTTTTACATTCACCTGAGTCCAGACAACTGGATATGCCTGACATTCTGGTCAAGGTCAAAACTCACAGTGAAATGGCATCATCGGGATTTTGCTAAGGAGGTGATCTAAGTATCTACAGGCTAAGACTCTTCTTCGATGTGAATATGCTTTCTGTCATGTCCACTTGTGACCTACGATCTGTCCAGATGTCTGAAAATCCACTTAATGTTATCATTTATAAAATTTTACCTATTCTTTGTCCTCATTTTTAAAAATCCTGTCTTTACAGTTCTGCGGAGTTCAGGGACCAAGGGTCCAGAAGCAGTCCCGGGCTGCTTACCCCTGCTAAGAGATTCCACAGAACAGGTGAAGGTGAGTGAGCCTTTCTCCTGGATCTGAGGCTCCTCCCCCAGCTGTTAGCATTGTTTCTGTTTGTCTGGTTTGAACTGAGTCCAGCTGACTGTCCTCCAAGTTCCAGTTTGGGTCAGATCTCAGGAGACAGTCTGTCTGCTTGTTTAAAAAACAAATATCTGCATGAGTATCCACCCCAACCTGGAGTCATGCAGATCATTGATGCCTGCTGACCCGGCCCAGTGTCCCATGCAGGGTGGACGAAGGCGACTGGCATTCACGGTAATCTCTCCATCTGAGCTTCCTGGCACCTTAGTAAGAAGCCCTGCACACAGATGGCAGAACTGCCCAACCTGCTTCCCTCTAGTTCAAGCAGGCTATGACACCAGGCATCCATGTCGTCTTCACTTTTTCCCCCTTATTTACTCTAGAAGTCTCCTCTGGTGGCCTCAAAGCATTTTTGACCATCTACCACAATTTAGGAAGCATTTAATGGGCCTGAGCCCAACACGTTCCAAGAAAGGACTCAAGAAAATTAAAACAGGGGTTTCCACTCTCAAAAATTTTATGACCCCCAAGGTGGAAACCAAACAAGCAGCATTCAAAGCAGAACAGAAATATGTGATTATCATATTGTATATGTACTATACATTATGTGAGCTTTCTGAGCAATATATTTTCCTATAAACAGATGAGATCATCTGCAAATTGACACTTAGGGTATTAAAGGGATGGAAGTAGAGTAGGATTTGATTCAATGCTTTTAAATAACCTACTTTTAAGGCATTTTGAAATTGAATAAAAGTGACTTCATATATGTTTTACTGATGCATAGTCTGACTTTTTAATTAGTGATGAATTCCTCATCAAATTTATCATTATAAATTTATATTTAAACATTTAAGAGCACATGTTCTCTCTCTGCCGCCCTCTCTCTCGCTCTCTTTCTCTCTCTTTCCCCACATACATACTTTTTGTTTTTTCTTTCTACCAGAAAACTTAGAGCAAATTTTAATGCTGATCTCTAAACCCTAAACTTTGACATAACAAGGGTATTTGAAAATTGACATATTTGATGTATTAACAACTTTTGTATGATTCATATTTCTAATTATTATCTTTGCTTGTAGTTTAAGTAGTAAAGAGGCAAGTGAGCATAGATAAAAGAGTTAGGCATTGGAAAAAGGAGGCATGAACTTGAACCTGTACCCTTCTCATTACTTGGACTTGGAAACAGATAAGCTTTATTTTATGGGGGTTTTATGGGACAGCATGGTGGTACATGAGGTGTCAAGCACAGTGCCACACGTGCTGTTTCTAGCTGGCTGGTGAGCTTTTTGGAACTAGACAGGTACAGTATAAGTTATTAAAAACATAACTCTTTGCTTCACATATTAATAAGTATTTACTGGTTGATTCCATTATCTTTAAGGTGCAAGTCATGCTCTTAGATCATGTGAAGACCAAGACAGGGCATAACACCTGCACTAGAACCACTTAATCAGTCAGGTTTAATTCATAATTGCTTAGCAGACATTTAAGTTTAGAGGTATGCGTACTGGCAGAGGATATGGTAGGAAATTCCATTTGAGGAGCTCATGAGTGAGCCTGGAAGGAAACTGGAGACTGGAGAAACCAAATCTATCAATTCCACTGAAAACTCTGGAGACCCTACAGAAACACATCTTCATGTAGTACAAAGCTACCAGATTTGCCAATCACAGAGTCAAATTCCTGGTCTGCCACTGGTAACTGTGTGACCCCAGACAAGTCACTTGACCTTTCCAAACCTCCAATTCATGCCAGAAAAATTGGTAAAATAATAGAATTCTAGCATGAAAGATTAGAGGCAACCTGTTACAAACAAATGACACTGCACTTTGTTTAACGGTAGTTTGAATGGTAGTTTACCATTAGACCTGATCCTTAGCTATCATAATACCTTCATACAATTGGGAAGCAGATTTCTAGCATAACTGAAAGCAGCTAAATATTAAGCCAAAATAAGAGGAGAAAACAAACAACATGGTGTTTTCAAATATTAATGCAATTTAAAATCTCAAGGAAGATCAATTAAGGGAAGAAAATAGAAGACACAAATTGCCATTAATAGCTTTAAAGAGAAACTCAGTATAGTTTTTTCGGTCATTATTAAGAAGTTACTAATGATATATCAGTAAAACTCATATGAAAAAATTTGGCAAATTCCTGAAAAATACAATTTATTACGGCACAATAGTAAAGAAAAAATCTAAATGTATTTATTGATTAAACTAGTTGACTGAATTTAATAAATTTACCTTGTATCTATTTATTTATAAAATTTAATTTTCCATTAGCAGTCTTTCTATAAAGAAAGTCAAGAAGCCCACATACCTTTCTCAATGAGTTCCATCAAACATTTAAGGAAAAAATGACATCAATCTTACACAAACCCAGAAAACCTAATGCAATTTAACCCCTATATGAAAATATGACAGATGCAATATGAAAAGAAATTTAGATTGCCATCATTTATGAACATAGATACACAAGTCTGAAATATTAGTAAATAGAAGCCAGCAACATAAAAAAGTAGGTAATATCTCAGGACCAAATGGATACTATCCTAGAAATGAAAGACAAATTCAAAGTTCAAAGGGCATTTGATACAATCTGCAATAACAGAATAAAGGATAAAAATAATAGAATCTTCTCCATCAAGCCTGCCCAACTTTTGGCAAGATTCTCCATTCATTCACTGCAATAACTGTCGCTGAACTAGAGAAAGTAGCTTCCTCATTCTGCTAAAAAGATTCTTTGAAAAACCTACGGCTTTCATAGTTAGTGTTGAATCTTGCTAAACACTCGCCCACCCACACCCATCCCCAGCATGATCAGGAACAAGGTAGGAATGTTCACTGTCACCACTCTGACAACTGTTGTTCTCCAAGAACCTACAATCCTTGCACTCAAGAACAACATCATGTCTTGTCCTGTCTGCCAGCTGATCCTCACTTACAGGAAAGACCTAAAATCAGCTGGCAAACTGGGCTGGGGCAGGGGAAGGGGGCAGCAGACATGGCAATAGCTATATTTACAAACCTTATGTAAAAACAACCTCCTGAAGATATTCCTACTTGAAATTCTCTTGTAGTGAGCTTTTTAAAGGGCTGGTCTAAGTTCTCTAAGTGCATAGACACATAACTGAGAACCAGAGAAGCAAAGGTTCTCATCAAACCCATGCCATCAGTGGCAGGGGACAACAGGTCAACTATGAGACTTATTTGCGCCATATTGCTCTTCCAGCTCCTCAGTTTCTCTGAATAGATTAAAAAAGAGCTATTATATTTAAATAAAGGGGTCAGACCTGAATAGAATGATGAGAACTTCATGCTGTGATTTGAGTGTGTCCCCCAGAACTTGTGTATTATAAACTTAATCCCCGATGCAACAGTGTGAGGAAGCAGAAACTTTAGGTCTGCAGAACTCTATTCTTTCACCCTAATGATGCTCTCTACCACATTACAATGCAGTAATAAGGTCCTCACCAAGCCAAGCATGGCAGTAAATGCCTGTAATCCTAGTGCTTGGGAGACTGAGGCAGGAAGATTGCCAGGTCTTTGAAACCAGCCTGGGCTACTAGTGAGTTTAAGGCCAGCCTAAACGGCATAGTAAAAGCCTGACTCAATGAAGGAGGAGGAGAAGGAAGCAAAAGAAAAGGAAGAAGAAGGCAGCATTCACCAGATACCAGTGCAGTGCTCTTGGATTTCTTGTCCCCCACAACTGTAAGCAAATTCATTGCTGTTCACTACAAACCACTGAGCCTGTGGTACTGTTACACTGGCATGAAATAGATTAACATTCCTTCACAATTACATTAGAAAATGAAAAATATTTACTACTCCATGTATATTTAATAAAATAATTAGAGTACATACTGTAGAAATTTAGCAGCACTGTTTCCACCATTCTGCTAGTGTGAGGATAAGGATAATCATCTTCCTTTCCTGCTTATAATGAGACAGTTGTCAGACAGACCCTGAGTGGAACGGTATGTCTCTCTCTGGACTCAAACTGTGTTGGCTTAGATCAAGAATGTCTCCCAAAGGCCTCATGTGCTCACAGGTGAGTTTTGAAAGGTGATTGAATCATGCAAGTAATATAGCCAGCTTGGTGTTAGGAGGTGCATTATGGTCAGAAGAGACAGGCGGCTGGGGGCATCAGCCGGAAGGGCATGTCTCCCACTTCCAGTCCTCTCTTCTCTCTGCTTCTGGTTCCCAGGATGTGAGCTGCTTTTGTCCTCCTGGCCCTTCTCCGGACCGTTTCTGTGTTTAATCCTACCTATCATGGACTAAAACTTGTGAAACTGTGAGCGCAAATATACCTCTCGTCACTTAAATTGTAGGTGCCAGGTATTTTGTCTCAACCATGAGGAAAATAACTAAGACTATGTGTATAGAAATAACACACAGTTATGGCCCATCATAATAGCCACATCCATGATCAATAAAGCAATCCAGTGAAATACAGTGCAATGGTTTCTAAACTATATCCTCTGTTAACAAATTCAACAAAGTAGCCCAGAGAATATCCTTCATAGCCTTCTCTTTCCAAACCTGTCTCACACAATCAGACCTATGTTGTTGTTTATTTACCACTTATAATTCACAGTAGTAATGAAGGAACACAATGCACACTTTTGTGCTCTTTGGGGCTTTGTTATTCACTAGCATTGGGGACTGAACCCAGGGATTTGTGCATGCTAGACAAGCACTTTACCACTGAGCTATATCCCAGCCTTTCACAGGTCTTTTTCTTAATGGCATCCAGGAATTTGTAAATCTAAATTAACACATGCAAAGTCCTTAGAGTGGTGCTTTTCCCATAGTAAATGCCAAATCAACATCCCCTCATATGGAGGCTATCAAAGAACACATCCTGGCATTCCAGAGTCTACACCAATTGGACCTTAGACACACACAGGAAAACGATGTGATTCTGCTGGACAGGAGCCCAGAGAAGCCTGTTTCCCAGAGACAGACTCCCTGCAGGCTAGGTCTCCACCTCTCCTGGTCCTCCACAGGACGGACTGTGCTGTCATCTTTCCTAGTCCTTAGGTAATAACCGGAGAAAGGGCTGCTTGCAGAAGCCATCCAGGGTCCCGTAAATGAAGTCATACCTCTGCCCTCTGATTCTGCCAAAGCTAAACAATGCATAGAAAAATAAAGGCTTCTTAGTGAGTTTTGCTACAACCACTTAAAAAAACTGAGATAAACACTCTCTTGAACATTAATTTGGCTCCCTAGTACCAAAACTCAATTCACCCAAATAGAAAAAACTGTGCCAAGTCAGCACCCCAAAGCTGGCTGGTCTTGGGACCAGGTCACACGAGTGTATCTGAAAAGAAATTGGGACAGTCCCTTGTACTTGGATCCTGTGCCATACCTCCCTATCTCAGTCCAGAGCAGAACTCACAAGAGATGCAAATTGGGAAGGTAAGCAGGGCAAGGGCAATGCTCTGAGATGAGCCCAGAGAAGCTCCCTTCTCTCACACAAGCAGTTTGCTGTTCAGTTGACTTTGTCTTGGGGCCTCTTACATGTGCCCTGTTCAGGCCATCTTCCACTCCTCACTGAGAGCCTGCCCCACTTCCTGCTGTTGAGCATGGCTGAGCCCTGTCACCTTCTAGAGCCCATGCTACCCAGCATGCACCTGTCAGACTCTGGGGCCCCAGGGCAGGATTCGAAGAACAGCACGTGCTCTTTGAATATGTAGCTATTTGGATGTCTGAGGAATTTGGGAGAGCTTGTGACTGCACTTAGGAGGGAGGCTGGTGACTTAAATAAACATAGATCATTCCAGAACAAATAGTGGAAAGTAGATTTACACTCATGCCCACCTTCCCCAGAGCTTTTCATTCCTAATGGTCTGTGGCTCATGTACATGGGCACCCCCTGCCCAGCTGGACATTGGGAGGGACACCATGCCCAGGCCTCCTCAGCCAGCCAAGGGAAGAAACATGAGACGCCTGACCCTTTCATCTCCCTTTTGCAAAGCAGCTTCTGTGAGGAAGGAACTGGGTCAAAACAAAGCCGTACTAGCACAAACAACTGTTCTTGCTCCTAACCTCCAAACCGTTTCCCAAAGCCCTGTGGCATCTGATACGCATGCTCGAATAACTGTGCAGACACAGAGCAAAGGACCCTCTTTCCCTGACAGCTGCAGCATCTCCATAGCATGGCCTCTTCACCAAACCTGCTGTGTGGACCATCCCAAAGGCCCCGTCAAGGATATTAAAAATTCAGCGAGAAGTTGAGTAAACAGGGCACTGTTACTCAGGTGAATGGCCAGGCCATGTGGGCCGACAGAGCTGCAGGGGGCTGCTGACCTCAACTGTGCCAGGCCAACAGTCAGGCCAGCCTCTCAGAGCTCTGGGTGTGGGCTCCAAGGTGAGCGCCAGAAAGACACCCCAGGCCGCCCAAAGCCTAGTCAGAGGAGAGTGGAGGAAAGGCTATACCTGCAGGCAGAGCTGGCAAGAGGCTGCGACCATGCACTGCTCTGAGCACAGAGCTGGACTAAGTCGCTTCGCACAGATGCAGGCAGAGAGTGATCAGGGCATAGGTTTGGGGAAGGGATTAGACACTCTCCAGGGAAGGATAGATGACAACTCCACGCAGCTGTCCGAAAAGCTCAGGACTGTTGTGCCGTTCCAGTGATTTTAGGGAATTAAGATGTTTGGGTAGGAGTTCAGATAAAACTCTTAATTTAGTCTGCCTGCCAGTTGCTCAGACCAAAAACCTCAGCAATATCCTTGACACCTCTCTTCATCCTTTGCTTTATCTTTGTCTCTATCTCTGTATCTCACTCAATCTTTTTCTCCATATCCAAGCTATCAAGACGTCCTACTGGTCCTATTTTCCGAATGCATTCTAAATCTGTTCACCTCTCAGCCCCTGCACTGTGATTACCCTGGGCCAAGCCTCCATCGTCTCTCACTGTGATTGCTGGCAGAAACAGCGCAATGCAGCACATGACTATTTGTATATATAATTCCCTTCATATGTATTCCCTGTGCTTGTTGTCTCTCTCCTGTTTGCTAAGATGTAAAACTGTGAGAACAAGGAGTTCTCTCAAAGCATTTGTTGATTAGTAGATCTCAACAACAGGATTTGTTGATTAGTAGATCCTATGAGCCTAAGTAGAATATGTGGGAAAGAGATAGTTGCTAGTTTCCATATGAATAGTTGAAATAAACAAATGAAGTAATTTATGGTTAAAAACAATCACGTGTAGCCCCTTTACCAGTCTTGCAGCTCTTCCCTAGATGCACCAGCTACACATTCATAGCTGTGTTTATTGAGCACCACATTTGTACTATACACTGTGATGGGACCTAAAATACAAAGAGGAACAAAACACTTCAGTCCTGCCTTTGTGCAATTTCTGTCTAGTGACTAGAGATAGATACTGCTTTAGCACCACTGACATAAGTAAATTGTTAATATAGTCCAAGAAAAACATGTTTTGGGCTAGGTTAGTGGCAGAGTAGGTGGAAATTGGTATGGAACTTGAATATTTATTTATAAAGTAGAAAATACAGGAGTCAGGATAGATTAAACAAGATTGAGGAGAATCTTACAACAAAGGTAAATGTCATATTTCTGGTTTAAGGAACTTGGTGGATAGTTGCTACTGGTTTAACAATGGCCTTCCAAAACCTCTTTGTATCCTAACCCCTGAAACCTGTAAGTCTTACCTTATTTGGGAAAATGGTCTTCAAAACCTATTTGTATCCTAACCCCTGAAACCTGTAAGTTTTACCTTATCTGGAAAAATGGTCTTTGAAGATGTGATTAAATTGAAGATCTTAAAATGGGAAATTACTATGGATTACCAAGTTAGGCCTTGTGTGTAATTACTTATCTCCTTATAAAATGAAGACAGAGGACCATCAAAACATACATACACACACAGGGTGGGGGGGGAGAGAGAGAGATTAAAAGGTGATGCAAAGAGAGAGCAGAGAGAAAATTAAAAACACTGGCCTTAAAGGCTGAGTGAGCTAGCCATAGGCCAAGTTCAAAGGTTAATTTAATTTGTCAACTTGACTAGGTCATGGGATTCCCAGATGTTTTGCCAAATATTATTCCGAATGTGTCTATGAAGTTGTTTCTGGATAAGATTAACATTTAAATCAATAAACCAAGTATAGCAGATTGCCTTCACTACCGAGATTGAGCCTCCTCATTCAATTAACTGGAAACCTGAATTGAGCAAAAAGGCTGAGGATGAGGCAGTTTCTCCTCTCCCCCTGCTGGGGCTGGAGCACTGGCTTGCTGGTCTCAGACTGGAACTGAAATCCACCTCTCTGAGGTCTGCACCTGGCTGACTTCTCTGCACCTATGAGCATGAGCCAATTCTGCATACATGGATGAATACTGATATAGTTACTTATGGCTCTGATTCTCAGAACAACAAATTAGTATATCAAGAGATGCTAGAAAGCATAAAGACAGGAACAAATTCACCTCTGTAACAGATGGGGTGGATTAACAACTTTGAGATCCTCCCCCAGGGGTTGGTGGAGGACGTATCTCTCTCTCTCTCTCTCTCTCTCTCTCTCTCTCTCTCTCCCCCCACCCCGCCCCATGTGTGTATGTATGTTTTGATGGTCCTCTGTCTTCATTTTATAAGGACATAAGTAATTACACACAAGGCCTAACTTAGTAATCCATAGTAATTTCCCATTTTAAGATCTTCAATTTAATCACATCTTCAAAGACCATTTTTCCAGATAAGGTAAAACTCACAGATTTCAGGGGTTAGGATACAAATATGTTTTGAAGACCAAATATGTTTTGAAGACTCGGACGTATCCGAGTGGGGCCTCTGTCTGATCTCTCCCCTTCCTCTCTAGCCCTGGTTTCCTGCTCCATTTCCACCAGCAGCTGCCATTAACAGCATTTTTGCGCCACCATTCCCTTCTGCGATGAAGTTGCTAGCTGACCAAGGTCTGAATCCTCCGAACTGTTAACTAAATTAAACTTCTCCTCCTTCAAATTGTGGCTGTTGGGAGTTATGTGCCAGCAATGGGAAAATAATGAACATAATTCCTAAACTCTCCAGAGGGAGTGCCACCCTGCCAACGACACAATTTCAACCCAGTGGAACTGACTTTGGATTTCTGGCAAGCAGGCCTGTGAGAAAAGGAATGTGCACTGTTTCAGGCGGATCAGTCTGTAGCAGTTTGTTACAGAGGTGACAAGGAAGTATGCATGGGTGGTGGGTAGTATCCAAATTCCTTCTGAAACATGAAATGAGAGGTGCCTGTCTCACTCCAGCTGGAGAGGCAGGAAAAATGTGGACGTGGGTGTGTGGGCATGTGCCACACAGAAGGATCCAAGCAAGCTGTGTTCTGAGGCTCTGAGGACTGGAAATGAGGTGAGAAGACAGCTGAACCCCACTTCCTGAGGAAGTGGAAGTCAGGTAGAATAGTCTGAGAAGAAACCTAGGAGAGGCAGAGTCTTAGCAGGCAAAAGCTTCTGAATGGGGTTTGGTGGGGTAATCAGCTCTGGGGCAGAACCCAACCTGGAGCAGATTTAAAGGTAAATGGTGATGAGGAAATGGAGACAGCCTATGGGCAACTTATGCTTGAAGTTCAGCTTGGAGAAATACATAAAGAAAGGAGACAGCTGTTTTGATATTGGGTCTAGACAGGAGGTTTCATTCCTATTTGCAGATAGAAAAGTCTGGAGCACTAAGTCCAATTTGGAAGGTGATTCAGTAGCAAGAATGGTTAAAAGAGCAGGGATGAGGAGGAGCCAAAAAGTGGGTCTCAGTCCTGACCATAGTTGGGATTCCCCGAGGATAATCAGAAACTCCTAATGCCAGATATCAAATAGACTAAGAGCAAGACACTATCCTCAACCACACAGATGTCACAGTTCAGTGGGGCAAGGAGACAGAAAAACAAGCAGAAGCCTCAGAAACTGCAATGCCATCAAATCAAGGGAGAGTAGGAAAGTAGCTTTTGTGGGGACAGAAGTCATCTTCTGGCACTTAGGGTGTGCCTGAGATACATTGTTCTCCAAGCACCTTGCAGCAGCAGGAAAATGACGCCTCAGCTTTTATTCCCAGGAAGAGCTAAAGCAATCCTAAAACAGCAATGCCACTTCCGGGGTGCAGAGCCACATGGGGTCCCAAGCAGAGGAAGCCTCCACCCCTGACCTGGAAAAGGTCCCCAGCGGGAGGTCGAAATTTGTGAATCCTCTAGAAGTCAGTTAGCAATGCTTAAACTAAGGCCGATTTTCACATGTTCATCTCCAAGTGATGCTCGGAAAATGGCCACGAGGTGGCAGCATTAGCATTTACAAAATAACTGCACGCGGTTGCACAGGCCCTAGGTATAAATTGGAGGCTGCTCTGCGGGAGGCCAGAATCCCAAACTTGCTGCTTAGCGCAGATCCCCACCCCGGTGCCCACAAGGAGAGTTGGAGGTGGAGAGCTGGAGGTGCGGGGTGGTTTCAGGTGCTGTCTCATCTAAGCTCACAAGCGCTCATTACTCTGTTCCTGTTTCTATCCTGTAGACCAAGGCACCCAGTGCCAAGTGTGTCTCCTAAGCAGCTAGTGCAGAAAAACCAAATGTGGAGTTTCACTCCGTTTTAATCCGTTTAAATATAAAAATTGATACTCGATTATGTTGCAGAAAAGTTTTCAATATTCCTGAAATAATTTGGGTATGTCCAGCCATTTTTTGCCACTCTAAATTGTGTGGTATCTCTACAGATCAAATATTTCCAATGCAAATGCTGAAATTATGCTGTAAATGTAAAATACACTCTGCGTTTTGAAGACATAATCTGAAAGTCTGAAGGTAAAGATCTCAATATTTTACATTGATTATATTGATTTTATATTAAATAAATTTTTGGAAGACTGAAAAACGTATTTTAAATTAATAAAAAAATTTTGAGATGCTACGTAATTTACTGAAAGAAAACAAAACAAACCAGGCACTGCTCTGGGAACACGGGATGAGGGTAAAGCACCCCACCTCAGCTTGCAGCCCAAGCTTTGCAGGCTTCCCTACACGCAGCCCGGCCTGTCTTTCTGCATTCAGAGTGGCTTTTTATTTTCTGTCTCTTCCTCTCTTAGTTACTTTTTACACCTTGTTGAGACAAAATACCTGACTCCCAAAGTTAGGGAAGGAAAGATTTATTTCTTACAGTTCTTACAGCTTTCAGTCCATACTCAGCTGGCTCCGAGGCAGCCTGGCGCTACCCAACCACCATTCATGGCTGGCTGCAAACAACAAGGCGCAAACCGCAAGAGAGAGACAAACCTTCCCGCCATTACATCATATTCTGGCTCCACCCCTGGGCGGGTGTAACACTCACACCACCAATCCGAGCGCTAGACAACAAACCAACCACAAATACTAGATTTGGTCGAGTCTATAACTGCGCGAGGCTTGGGGGCCGCTGATGACATAAACCATGACACTTCCCCACCGTCTGCCTCTCCCCTCCCTTTCTGTGCTCTCCCCTCCGCCTCCTGGACCAGAGTCCCTCCCTGGAACTTGATCCCACAGTGTCCAAGGGACACTGCCCTGTTCCCTCCTCCGCCTACAGCCCGGCTTCACCCTCACTGACGCCTCTGATGGTAAATTCTTCCTGAAGCTGTTTCAGGGTCTACTTTTCAGGAAAAAAGAAAAAAATAAATAAAAGGAAAGAGGAAAAGGAGAAAAAACTTTAAAACACAAGCTTAAAAAGAAAAATGCAGAACTTTTTTTCCTGGCCACACTTCCCCCTTGAACATGTTGAATGCGGGTTATCCAAAAACTCCCAAGGATAGCTGTGGCCTCCATAGGTTTCCACAGGGTGCTGCTCCCGAGGGTCCTAGGGTTAGCACAGACAGGGACTCGATTGAGACAGCAAGAGAATGGGCCAGTGTAGCACAAAAAGTCCAGGCGATGAGCCTAAGAAGGGGCAGAGACAGGACACTGCCCTCTCATACTGGGATTGAAGCCAAAATCTCACTGAGGTTTATCTCCAGCCCCTTTTTATGTTCTGTTTTAAGGCAAGGTCTCCCGAAGTCACTGTTACCCAGGCTGGACTCGTTCGCAATCCTTCTGCTCAGCCTCCCAGAGTGTGAAGATTGCTTGTCTGCTTGCTCTTGACCTGGAGATCTGACTAACGGGCACTTTTCATGGGTAGGGAGGGGAATAGGGTTCAAGGTTTTCTTGAAGGCACTGGGCACAGCTGGTTGTTCTGCTGTTTCCCTTTTCACACTTCCCTGTCACCTTCCTTCTTGATTGAATGCTTCCCCCCTCAACTCACCCACCACCACCCCAGCCTCCATCACTCCACCCCAGCACGCCTCTGCCACACAGGGAGATGACCTTGAACAATGTACTTAGCTTCCTTGTGCTTTTCTGCCCAGAGTGACTACTCAGAGTCTGATCATAAGGAACCAGTGAGCTAATATCTATAAAGATCTTACACTGCCAGCAGTTATAAGCACTAATGTGCTAAATATCAGGATTTTCTTGGGGGCACGGGAACTTCTTTTTTTTTTTTTTTTAACAAACTTCTTTATGAAGATAGTAAATGCTTCACATTCTAAATCATAATCTAAAAAATAACACAAAAGTTTCCAATTGCAGTTTTGCAGATGAAAGTATAAGAGCAGGGAGCTGGTGAAGTCCTATCTATTTGGGAATGGCCAACGACCAGGCTGTTCGCCCGATGGAATTCTGGGTTGCAAATAGGGCAGCCCTGGGGGCAGCCAGCCCTGGACGCTGAAGCACAGAGTGAGGCCTGCGCCTGCTGTGGTTACCCTCCTGTCCCACGCCCTGCTTGTGGCCATGTGAAGTCAGTTCCATGGCAGCATGGCTTTCTGACACTGTAGTGACCCCTCCAGACACCACAAAACTGCAGTGCCTGCCACACTTCCGAGGCTGGACATTTACCTCCAAAGTCTGCAGCCAGGCAGTCAATTCTGAGAGCAGTTCTGACATCGGTGACTCTCAGGAAGCAAACTTTTTTTTTTTGCTCCTCGCTATTTGTTGGCTCTTGACTACTCAAGATGCGCGCCTCGAAGCTACAAGTCAGCCTCACTCTACTTGGCAGGGTTATATGTGGTAAAATTCTGAAAAGTCAGTCATCCAAGAGTGCACCAGATTTGGTGACTGTTTCAAAGAATTCTATGGTGCAGTGAAGTAACAATTTGAATCTTTAGTAGAATAAGTTTTATCTCCTTTATAAATTTATTGTAGTAGAGTTATTTGAAATGCATTCAACTATACTCAGAAAATGCAAAACAAGCTTGGTATGGTGGCATGTACCTGTAACCCCAGCATTCTGGGAAGCTGAAGCAGGAGGATGGAAAGTTTGAGACCAGCCCAGGCTATTCAGTCATTTAATGAGACCTGGTCTTAAAATTTAAAGGACTTGGGACATAAATCAATATGATGACCTTGGGTTCAGTGCCCAGTACTGAAGGAAAAAAAAAAAAGGAAGCAAAAAAGAGTTCTAAATAGGAACTAATTGTGTTCCAAAGAGGAAGACTATGCTAGAATTTAAAGCTAGAATTTTACAATTTTCTCATACTTAGAATTTATGCTGATCGTATATCCATGCAATCACTTTTCCCTAGCTTGGTATATAGTTACAGCTGTTTTTATCAAAGTGTATGCTCATTCAGAAGTATAAGATGGAATTTTTTTTCTTGTTGAAATATCTTCAGTTCCAAGCTTCTAATTGCCATGAGGCTCCATATACTTACCTCTCATCTGGGTGGAAAAAGCCCCTGTCATGGTTTATGTCAGTGGCCCCCAAGCCTCATGAACTATGGACTCAACAAAATCTAGCATTTGTGATTGGTTCATTAGACAATGAACCTACAGATGGGGCCAGCATATGATGTAATGGCGCAAAGAAGGTGTGTCTGTCTCTTGGTGGTTTGTGCCTTGCTGTTTGCAGCCAGCCATTAACGGTGGCCCCACCATGTCACCCTGCCTTGGAGCCAATGGAGTATGGACTGAAACCTCCAAGAACTATAAGAAATAAACTTTTCCTTCCCTAACTTTGGGCGTCAGGTATTTTGTCTCAGCAACAAAAGAAAAGTAACTAAGACAGCCCCCAACTGCAAATCAATTCTAAAAAAATAAAAATAAAAAGATAGATGAGCAGAGACCATATGGACTGCAAGGATCTGACTGACTCCCCATCAATCTACATTTAAGTGGTCACGTTCATGCTATTAAGGTTGGTTTGGCTTGATTTTTAAGTCAGAAGTGATAGATGATTCAAGATCTTACGTGAGAATTGAAAATTCCATAAACATTTACAGACATGATGTATATATCTCCCTTCACTCCCAATACTGGGGACTGAACCTAGGACCTTTGCACTGAGCTCCATTCCCAGCTTTTTCTAAAAAATATCTTTTATTATTTAAAACAGGGTCTTAGGCTCAAACTAATCCTTCTGCCTCAGCTTCCCAGAGTGTTGGGATTACAAATGTGTGCCACTACGCCGGATTACTTCATTATTTTCAGCTCAAAACTATCAGTTGTAAATCACCCCAAAGTAGCAAATCTCCTTCATAAAACTAAAAATGCTTGATATGTTCCAACTACATAGGAACTGAAAAGAACTATTTAGGTTTTATCAGCACCTTTTGTGGAAAGGGGGATTCCTGAGTCTACTGGGAGCAAATAATTCTTGTCTCTGGGGAAGTACCAGGATGGGTAGAGTTCTGGTTCCAGTTCTGCCAAAGCTGGTTGATTTGAGCACTTAGAGGTAGGAAACTAACTCAACTTTAGAATAGGCAGAAGTGGTACATGAGATTCAAGTGCCAGGCTAGGGTGGTGTTCAGGAAACACCTGCAGAGGTTCAGATGTTGCCACAATAAATGTTCCACGTGCAGAATCTTACCCTTTCACTGTTAGTTTCCCAGCTCATCCCCAGACTTGTTTTCCATGCAGGGTCCTCACACATAGGCTAGCTCTGTGGTCTTGTGAGACTGGATAGAGCTTCCTTCACAGGAGGGAGATGCATTGCTAAGAGAGCTTGGCTGTGCAAAGCTGGCAGGCCACCTTAATTGGCTTCTTTGTATGTACACTCAGTTCCTCTCAGCCCTGTTTAAGCATTAGCAGTCACTAAGTGACTCTGCATCAACCATAAGTTGGGCCTGGGGCAGCCACCTTCTGATCCATCATTACAGAGGCCTATTAGGGCAGACCGCTATGTCAGTCCATCTTCACAGCCAGCAAGTCACTCAGCTCATAGTGTTCACTGGTTGTGAGCAGCAAAGGCGTTGGGTAACAGCATCAAGCACTGGACGCCTCCAGCCATCGCTCAGAGCTGTAGATTCTGTGTAATTACGAGAAGTGGCCTACAGGCCTGGGGACCAAGTCAGCACATCCTTGGCATTTACTGAATCCAGATGTCCTTATCTTCTGGGCAGGAAGTCAGACCCTGTCCAGATGGCATCTTGATTGCTTTCAGCCCAGCTGATTACATTTCTAAGGTTGATATCCCTTCTAAATATTGTCTCTATCCTGTGAAAATATGTTTGTCAAATGAGTGCCAGGAGGAATGCTTATAGATGACAGAAATCTGGGAGCTGGAATGTGACCTGAGTGCTTGGGACATCCGTGCCACACACATCTCCTGCTATGTCAGTGTGGGCCTGGGATTCTCCAGGATGAGCAAAGGGATTTCTCCAGAGGCAGCATGGTGGGGTCAAAGTGTGAGTCTAGGGTACACAGAGCCATTTGGGACTTGTGGGTCTTTCGCTTTCTGACTTGTGACCTTGGGCATATCCCTGAGCCACAGTGGCCTTGTTGACATTTCTAAAACCTATGTCAAAAAAAAAAAAAAAAACCTATGTCAACAAGTTCTTAAGTTACACATGGCCATGTAGATCAGGTGAAATAAGAATATCTGGTGCCTAATAATGGTCTCTTAAGTAGAGTATATTGTATTTTTGCTACACACCTTTACCCCTGAAGGAGCAGCTCCTTAAAAACACTAACCCAAATGCGGACAATATGCACTACACACTGTGTATAGCTCTTCATTGGCCTTTATGTATTGTGCCTTTCTTTCCAAGCACTTGAGAGACAAACAGGAAAGAGAGTAAGTTCTCTTCTATAGGAAAAGTTGAAACACTTAGAGGCTAATGACTTGGCCAAGGTCACACGCGTGGTTGTGTCTGAAGATGAAAGTCCATAAACACTGCACTTGTCTTTTGATAATCCTACTCCAAATAGGAAGGCAGTGTTGCCCACAGAGCAGAGAAATAAATAAAAACTCACTTTACACCACCAGCATTTGCACACTCTAAGTGACTCCCATCATGCCAATGGACTGTTGATGAGATTGGTGGAAAAAAGAAAGAAACCCATGTTACTATTTGTGCAAGTTGCTGCCTAAATCTTTGCTAGTTCAGGAAACCCATTCCTCCCAAGTTTTATGGAAAGGGCCAGAGACTGACACAAGCAGGATGTAAAAAGTGTCTCAGAAAGAAAGTATCTGTATAATAATATACATAATCTCCACTTTGGGGTCCATTAGATTCATAGGTTGCTCATTTACATTCTTAATGAGAAAAACGATAGAGTATGTTTAAACTTTTTTTAGCTTTAAAATCTCTGAGGTTATTGCACAATTTTTAGACTTTATTTTACAGCTGAGAGTTTACCTGAAAAATCCAATTCCCAGTCTTATACTCTAGTCCCTGTCTGTCTCTGTTAATATTGTATTCATTATAGCTCGAGAGAAAAATCCCAAGGATGCCTTTAACATTTCAGTCTTTATGAAACACATCAAAAAAAGTAGAAGTTAGCAAATAATGGTGACAGTATAGCTAACTGAAAGTTAAAGCTTGAAAAATAATCTAACATGCTACTCATACAAATAGCTAAATAACTGAAAGAAAGAAAGAAAGAAGGAGAGAAAGAAAGAAAGAAAGAAAGAGAAGAAAGAAAGAGAGAGAGAGAGAAAGAAAGAAAGAAAGAAAGAAAGAAAGAAAGAAAGAAAGAAAGAAAGAAAGAAAAAGAAAGAAAGAAAGAGAGAAAGAAACTCAGATTTGGTAAAATGTTTCAACATTGGACAGATTATTATTATTATTATTATTATTATCTGTAATAAGGACACCAGAGAATGAATATCCAGTATCAGTCATCTTGGAAAGAGGTAAATCCTGGGGCAGGAAACACAAATTGTCCTTGGATCTGAAAGGGAAAGATGTTTCCCTTCCCCTGAGTATAGAAGCCAAGAAAGCTTTGGTTTTGAGGTATGGAAAGACCTTAAGTGTTCTTTGTGACAAAAGTGAGCTGTCTAGCCTCTGAAAACACTGGCCTGCTCTGTTGTGGTTCCTGCTGACAGCACTGCCTCCAACAGCAGACAAAATACACTGCTCCAAATATACCACCTGATGATTTTGAGTTGAAGTTAACTGAGATGGAACAGAGGCCGGAAAGGTGCTCAGTCCTCCCTATTTCTGCCTTAAAACAGGGTATAAGATTCCCTTGATAGGGGTGCCTTCCATCTATCAGAAGATAGACATCAAAACAGACTTTCTGAACCACCCCGTATCTTCCATTAGTCCCCATGTATTTTCTAGTCACTTTCCCATACATACTTCTCCTAGCTCCAGCCCTTCATTTTTTTGTCTCCTTGTTCTCCACAAGTTATTGTTAAAATGATTATATAATCCCGAGTCTAAATGTTTCTTTGAAGCCTTTATTTCCTTCAAAGCACCCTGTGCCACATTAAAAAAAAATACTGACAGCAAATTAAATTTGTATGCACTTTTGCCTGTTAATCTGTCTTTCACCAGTTTAAATTGTAAGAGGATGGAGGGGGAGTCTTCTTCTGAACAAAATCCAGCAGGATGCAAAGAGAGTCATATCCCTCTCAAGTGATGAGAAGGACAGCGGCATAATGTGCTCTGTCTGTCTGGTGACCATACCCCTGCTGGCATTTGCCAAGGCAGCATCTTTGCAGCACGACAGAGGCAGCATCAGAAGAACCCAGGGTACTGGTGCAGTGTGCCCACGAGGTAGTTCGCCAGGTATTGTATCTAGATGTGCCCCCAAACCCTTATGAACTCAGAGATGGGGATTTGGGAAGGTGACTGGATTACTGGGTTAGAGCTGACTTGCTGTTAGGAGGTGGGTCACTGAGGCCATGACCTGGAAAGGTGCATATCTCTCTCTCTCTATCTTCTCTCCTTCCTGTCTGCCACGAGGCAAGGGACTTTCTTCCACCCAGACCCTTCCACTATACCTTATTGCCTTAGAGGCAACCATGAAAGTACTGAAACTTCTAAAAAGTGAACTGAAAATAATCCTTTCCTCCTTCAAATTTCAGATGTTAGATATTTTGTCTCAGTGGTGAGGAAAGTGACTCAGAGAGAAGTGGCAATAACTTTAAAGGGGACTTGACTTTAGGCTTCTATGGTTCTGTGTCTTGTCGTAATAATTTGGTAAAAAAAAATTAGACAAGTATTAGTAAATATAATGATGTAGAGTAAAATTGACCATAGAATGCATTAAAATTTTCAGGTAGAATTTTAGTTACAAGCAGGTTTAAACATGAGGGCAGAGAAAGCAGACATGGGTCAAAAGCAGAACCAAAACTAAATATACAGAGGGGAAAATAGTGAGTCTGTTTACCATCAAATAGGTCTCATACGATAGGATAGAAATCATACATCTAGTTCTTTGCTACTTTTGAATCACAAAAGCATATTTTGGTTTGCACATCCTTGGAAGAAAGTAAATAAGGCTTTGGATAATCACCAGAAAAGCATTTGAAGGACCAAACAAGAGCCCTCAAATCATTCCCAGACTATAATTATGTGGCAACACAGGAAGGTGACTATGTGGGACTCACGCAGGTCTCATGACATCAGCCAGTTCTCTGTGGTCATTCATGGAAGAACAGCTGAGCGCAGAAGATAAACTACAGAGAAACTGATAGGACACAGAGCAACAAGAAGTGACTGGGAATTTGTTGTAAATCTATGTTAATAGCAGTTGTAAGGATGTTTGACCTTTACAAAAACTTCTGCAGCTCACATATTTACTATTTCTCCATGGATGTGGCAATTAGTTAGTAGAAGTAAATGAGCTTCCAGTGCCTGGTCTGAAGGGTTATGAAGAGAGAGGGGATGAGAAGAGACAAGGTGATGGCCACTCCATCCCTTAAAGACACTGAACTAGGATCACAGCAACCATGGTACCCACTGCTCCAGCTAAATGTCTCTATTTTTCTTTGCCAAGAAGGGGCAAGACCATCTGGAGGAAGAAAGAGCAGATTGTCAACAAAAGCAAGTGTAACTTCGTTTCATTGGCGCAGGCTAACAACTCTGTTACATAAATAAGTTGAAAATCATAGTTTTGAAATAGAGTTATGAATGGAGTTTTAAATGCAAGAGTATCTTATAAATTAGTCTAACTCCATCACTTTACAGATGAGCAAGTTGAGACAGACTGGGTCTCAAAGACAATCAGTTAATAGCCAAGATAGGATTAGCACTCAAATCAGTACATTCCTCATAAAAATATTCAGATAAACTGGTATGGATTGCATTGCATGAATGTGTAACACAGTTGAAGAAAAAAGATTTTTAAACCTAGAAGGGGAAAGAGTTAGGAACATAAATATTTTCAAATTCCCAAATGATTGGCAGATAGGAAAAAATTTGAATTCACTCCTTTGGCTGGAGGAAACAAGGAAGGTTGTAGGAACCTTGAAGGAAAGATTTTAACAGTTTAATATTAGATAAAACCATTTAAACAGTCAAAATTGACTAGAACAATTCTGTTGGATAGTTAAGATTTCTGTCACTAAGGCATTTCAGAATAGACTGGAAAATAATGTAATGCAGAGAGGAATAGAGTAAGGGATATGGAGGGGGAGAATTCAGGCATGAAAATAATTTAGATAGCGTGACCTTTAGGAAGATGTGAGTCTTTACAACCTGGGACCAAATAAGGGTTTCATCCTTGCCTCTGAACTCTAAAACCTATCTTCCTATCGGTTTTCAATAGTTTATATTTTAATCTATTTCATATTTCAGGGTATTATGCCCTGAATATTTGATTTGAATGCTATGGCAGAAGGTCACTCATATTCATTTATTTTCTTTTACTCTTATACACTTGCAGTGAGTCTTTTGAATCCATTATGCAAACACATGCAAATCATATGCAAATGGTATGGCTTCAGAAAATGACAAAATCTTACGGCTTTAACCAAGCCATCAAACCTTTCTTTAAGTAGGAAAGTAATATGCTTTTTCAATGTTTCTAGGGCAGGGGATGATTTCCTGAGAGTAATATTTACATGACATTGAAATTCGTGACACAGAGGAGCCTTAGCTTCACATTCTTCATGCTTAAGTAGTGTTTTAAAGTTAAGAAAGCATTTCTCCATGTATGATCCCATTTGATCCTCACAATTACCTTGTGATGTAAGTATAACAGGGATCATAACTCTGCTTTTCAGATGGGAAATGGGAAGTGGAATGTCTTGCCAGAGATCACCCCATAGGTGGGCAATGGACCTGAGGCTTAGGACCAGAGCCCTGCTGGTCCTCAGCTCTTCCTACACACCATCCTGATGCCTTCTCACAGCAGGGGGCCTATCATTGGCCTGCATTTGCTGAGACTACGTTTTTGCCAACAGCATCTTCAGAGATGACTTTATTGATGAGTATAATATCTTCAGGGTGACCACAAAAGGCTATTTACGAAAGCCCTAATATAGTGTCAAGTACATAGTTTCCCCAAGCCCCTTTGCTTTTTAGCATCTGCTCTGGAGTCTCCAGAAGAAGAGCATTCTTCAGCACATCTGTTCTTTGGCTGCTTGGGGGACCAACTTCCATGGAGACTAGAAGCACAGTCTCTGCAGGGAGGCTGTCTGGGTCTGAAGCCCTAATCCACCACTTTCTGTGCTTATGGCCTTGGGGAGGTCATTTAATTTCTCTAAACATCTGTTATTATAAATATAAAATGAAGGAACTATTAGCACCTCTCTTATAGCATATGAGGAAGTATTCTGGGATGGGGGAATGTATGGAAAACAAAGTAACGCCTGGCCCATTTTGGTGTATGATATACAGTAAGCACTCAATCAATGGTAACTATTTTAAGCACTGTACTGGTGATAGTAATGCTATGTGCCTCTAGTATCTGAAGGCACTGGCAGATCTGAAACTAAGAACACATTACTTGGAAATGAAGCTGGAAAATAGTAACAGCAACTATCTCCCATATGCCAGATGGTTGGAGAACAGAACAGACAAGATCTGAGGTAGCTAAAGTCAGCCCATGGAGGAAATGTTTCAACTTTGACTTTCTTTAATCATTTCCACATCTTGTACCATAAAGAAGGTAAAGACAACCATGCTGCAGAGATGTCTTTGAGAAGAAGTAGAGTTGAAGGAGGCTTCCTTGGCAGGCTGCTTTGTTTATACCTGAAGGGCTAAACACACAAGGGAGGGAACAAGAGGGGATCTCACCCACCTTGCTTTAACAGGCTGGAATTGCCTGGTGGGGAGAAAGAAGAATCTTCCTCTTGCACAGAGATCAGACACGGGACAGCAGAGATAACCCAGGCAGCAGCTCAGTCCCATGGAACAGGAATGCTGGTTGCCTGCACCTCCAGTTTCCAGCTCCACAGCCCTTCCACCTATTCCCACAGAGGGCCCTGTCCTGTCACCATGCCCTGTCATGCCTCCTTATCATTCACCCAGGAGACTAAGGAAGGGACCTCCCGTGAGAGTGAGAGCGAGAGTGAGCTGCAGGAGGATGTCTGGCTGCTGCTGGAGAAGGCCCACCCCCTGCAGAGCTGCCTTAGCGCCTGTCAGTATCATCACCCTGGGAGGCTGAGAGGAGTGCACAACTGACTCATGCTTGCCAGGAAGTGCACTGGGCCACTCTGGGGCTGGGTGCACAGTTATTTTTGGACAGATGGCTGGTATGCAAAAGGAACTTCCCTTTTAGTGCCTCACAGAGCCACTGAACGCTGAGCAGTCCGTGCATTTCTTGGTCCAAGATCGCCTGTCAGAGTAGTCTCTGACTTGAAAGTTGCTGGGGCCATCAGAGCCTGATTGAATTACTAAACTCCAAGCATTAGATCATCCCAGCAAGCTGTGGGTACGCTAGACCTGGGATGGCTCCTGACGTCAGCTGCTTATTTTTGGCGGTGCTGCTTTCAGCCAGCTGTGAAGTTATCACCTTTGCAGATCAGATGTGCATTGAGGTGAGTCCAAACTGTTTGTCTTCATCCAGATTCAACTTTGTGAAAAACCTGAAGTTCAGTATGCAATCCCATGTGAGCCTCGGCATTTCAATATCCACTGTCTTTTAAAAGGATAATGGGATATAGACGTTTTCATTATTGTAAGAAGGGAGCCAAAGAGCTCAGCTATGGCATGGCCTGGTAGCATCTTACTCAAACAGTTCCCCCAAAGCAACTCCAGGTGAGACATGCCATATGAACAGAGGCTTGTGCAAAAGAGTAGACCCCCAGCCACTCTCCTAAGCCTAGAGGCTCTGTTTGTCCACTATCTCAGTGCAGGACTGCTCCCTCAAATAGTCCTTTCACTCCCTCCCTGACTCTCTGTGAAGATTAGTAAAGACAGGCCATGTCAGGGTTCAGAGCACAGATCACTTTGAGTCTGGCTTTTGCTTCCCCTTGGACAGCATCTGTCTTTTTGACCCACCAGAGAACCAAATCACACCTTCTGATTTGGGTTATAATGGTATTTATCAACCTGTTGGAAGTCCTTGGAGTGGATAGCGGAAGAAAAGGAAGTAGGACCTCTCTTATCACCTTCTAAAGTGTTTCAGCCTTCCTCCCACTGTGTTCTGACTTTTAGTGAATGTCCAGCACCATAATACCTGCCAGGTGAGGGCTGCAGACAGAAAGAGCCATTGGTCTTCGTGACTTGGTGAGCATTTTTCCTGGCTTGGAACTGAAAGATGAAACAGAATAGAATGACCTAGGACAGTAGCTGGGAAGAAATCAGGAGAATGATCTAGAGCAGGGCAGAGGACCTGCCAGATAAGGGCACAATCAAAGCCAAGACTGGAATAAGGCCTAGAAGAGAAATGAGCAGAACCTTGTTAGTCTGGTGTTTGGATGAAGTCAGGACATCTTCAGACCAAAAAGACATTAAATGCCCAGGGGAAATTAAGGCTGGGATGATATATTCATTTTCTCAAAGTGTCAGGGCTGAGAGGTATAAATAACAGAAATCTATCTGAGATCAAACTGTCAGCAGGGTTGGTTTCTTCAAAGGCCTCTCTCTCTGGCTTGTAAATAGCCATACTCGCCTTGTGTCTTGGCATGGTAGTCTCATGGTGAACTACTGTGACCTGTGCTCTTCTTCCTGTAAAAACACCAGTCATATAGGACTAGGGCCTTGTGTCTTTGATTGAAGAGGTCTGGACTTTTTCCAAATTCACACTGCCTTGCTTTACCCAGCCCTCCCCTTGATTTTTCTTACCCTTTCCATTCTTCCACTCCAGTTCAGGCATACTCTGTATGTTCGTGTGAGACTGCCATGAGCTTTTCTATCCTGACCAGAAATCAAAGGCTTTGACTGCTTTGCTTTGCTTTGAGTTTGGTAAACTTTTAGTTTAGTGAAACATACATGTGGACATTTCACAGTGTTAAAGTGTTCAGTTGCTTGTGTTTGTAGCCAGCAAACCCATTCAAGTAACCAGCACACAAATCAGGACACAGAACACGCCTGGCACCTCAGAAGTCTTCCACAGGCCTCCTTTTTGCCACCAGTCCCCAGAGGCATCTAATCCTCTAACTTCTAGATCATGATTACTTTTTCCCGGTTTTAAGCTTTATCCACATGGGCTCATACATGGTGCACTTTTTGGTGACTGGCTTCCTTTGCTCAGCATAAAATTTGTGAGGCTTAATGATGGTATATGCAGCAGGCATTTGTTCATTCTTGTCACTGAAATGCTCTCTTGCACTTGCAAGCCACCACTGATAAATTTCACTATTAATGGATATTTACATTTTTGCAGTTTGGGGCTATCATAAATGATGAATTTTGGAATTTTTACCTGCATTCTGTGGTAAACAAATGTACAAATCTTTATTAGATATATTCCTAAGAAAGAATCTATTTGGTCATAAGCTATCCATATGTTTAAATGAATTTTCCAAAGTGTTGGTACCAATTTATAGTCATCAGAAATATACATGAGTTCTGATTATTCCATACCTTCATTAACATTTGTTATTGCTCCCTTTTAAGTGTTAGCCTTTCCGATTGATAAGTAGTAGAACTTTTATTTTCTTGATGAATAGTTAGTTAAGTACATATGCTTACTTTTGTCTGTTGTTTACACGCAAATCTTTTTGCTGTTATTGTTGTTTTGTTTTGTTGCAGTAACATGTATCGAACCAGGACTTACAGCATGCTAGGCAAGTGCCACTGAGCTATGTCCATCCCTTTAATACCATTTTTATGCCTATAAAGCTTCTGTTCAAGTCTCTTGCCCATTTTCTTTTGCAATTGTCTTAATTTACAGGAATCCTTTATTTATTAGGGATGAAATTCCCTTACCAGGTTACAAATATTTTCTCCCACTTTGTGACTTATATTTTCAGTCTCCCAAAGGCATTTATTTTGCTGAACAGAAGTTCTGAATTTTATAACAGCACAGTGTACCATTTATCCTTTACTTTCTGTGCATTTGAGTCCTATTTAAGGCTACCCCAATACTATTATGATACTCTCACAAAATTTTATCTAGAAATTTTGTCATTTCATATTTATTTCTATTTATATGTTGCCCACTTAGCTCTATAATCTATCAAGAACTGGTATTTTTAAACATATGTATCAACTAGGAGTCAAAATTAATTATTAATAAAACTTTTGTTTAAAAACTTTTAAATTGATCCATAAGTCATAAGATATTACAGTGAGCACTCAATATTCCCCATGGATTCTCCCACTGCTAAATGCTATATATCCTCTGTCTCTCTCTCGTCTCTGTCTATCTCTGTCTCTGTCTCTATCTCTCTTTCATTCTGTGTGTGTGTGTGTGTGTGTGTGTATGTGTGTGTGATAAGTAGTGAAATTACAGAGCCATGACCAAGTCTTTAGAGACTGGCAAATATCCCAAGAGCAGAATCCAGGGCTCTGTGGTTTGGACTGTGGTAACATTCTAGGTGAACTCTTGCATAATTTCTTGGGAATTTGGGCAGCCTCACATTTCAAATCAACCCATCCTAGCCACTCTGTCCCTGAAAATTATGATTGGAGAAAGTGCTTCAGTCATTAGGTATAGGGTGGAGGTACTTAGCAGAACTTTTTCCAGGGGAACTTCAAGTTCATGCCTGAAGGTCTCTTCAATAGCTTTAGGTAACAATGTGATGATCCCATTATGTACTAGCTCCTCTTGGGTAATAGAGATACACTACTTCATTTAGCCTCACAGTAGGCTTTCAGAATAAGTTTTTCCCCCAGTTTACAATGGGGAAAAGGAGGCTCAGAGAACCTAGCCTTGTCTGAAGAATTTGACCTTGAATCCAAGCAAGTTGATTTGAAAAACAAACAGGATATGAAATGCCTTTGGCCTGGGGAAGTCAGATTGACAACAATGTTCTAAGGATGTGCCTTCTTCGAAGTGTTTGCTTTGCTTTCAAAGAGCTATCCTTGCTTTGGGGTTCAGACTGCTAGTGAAATTGCCATCCCCCTAGATGAGGCAAGATCAAAGAAGGATGGCTGGTGTCCCTTGTCCCAGACTCCTCCCTCAGGCATATGAGTGTCAAATGCAGATGAGACATCAGCAAAGGTGGGAATCAGCAGTCCAAGTGAAATTCAAATGTTTCCAAATTAGAAAATGTTTCAACACCTGCATGGAGGGAAAATACAATGGGATGGGAGGGAATTAGCCACACAGCAGAGAGAAGAAAATAAGATCTTGATTGAAAAAATGCAAATGAGTGCCTGGAGGGAGAAAGGACTGCAAATAAAGAGGCAACACTCAGGAGCCCTGCTCTAGGGAAAAGGCCCTACTACAAGACCCAGCTGGAGACACAGTGGCTGCACAGGAGCCAGTGCGTAGAGGGTCCTAGGAAAGTGCCCTTGGGCTGGGAGTCAGGGTTGTCATGACTGCCACATGGCATTGCCACAGCTCTGGGGGGCGCAGAAGCTCACATCGTGAACAATCCCTGTCTATGGTGCACCCACTGAAGCAGAGGCATGCAAAATCGTGTTTGAAACTGACCACACACAAACTCTAGAAACTCTAGACTTAGAGGAAGTGTTTGTGTGGAGATCAGGGAAAATGCAACACTGGCTTTCTGCCTGCAGAGAAAACCATAGCACAGTGGCCCAGCAGTAGCCAGTAGCCATGCTGTCTGTTCCTTTCTGCCTGCTGTTCTTTTATTCTCTGCAACATTATCTCTCTGCTTTCCTACAGCCCTGTGCTCTGCTAGCAGAACTTGCTCTCCAAAAGTTTTCATCTGACTCTTGACAAGGAGAAAGGTACAACCTTACCACTGTAGCATTTCTGGCAAAAATCTATAACCTGTGGCTGGGGGGTGTGGCTCAATGGTAGAGCACTTGGTTACCATGCACAAGGCAATCCCTAGTACTGCAAACAACAAACAAAAAACATAAAATCTGGATGAAATATGAGAAAAAATACAACCCCCGAATGAGAAACATTCTGCTAACCACAAACTTGTATTCTTCAAAAGATATCAGTGTCTTAAAATACTGAGGAATTGTCTCAGATCAAAGGAGTCTAAGAATCTATGGCACCTAAATGCAACATATGATTCCCCATTGGAAAAACAAAAGTTACTATAAAAGACAATATTGTAGTCAGGATTTACAAGGGAAAAGATTTCATACAGGACACAAAATTTATAAGATTATCTTATCATATCCACCCCCCAAAGAGTCAAATGCAGAAGAGTGGTAGAAATCTGTTCACACACTAGAGACCCCAACAATCCAGCTGAGGGTCTGGATTCCACCGCAATGTCCTGACAAGTTCAGCTGAAGACCAAGAGCCTTCAATGTCTCATGAAAGTCTGTATCAAAGGACCTATGATGGGAAGGCCCAAAGGTCAATAGTGGAAACTAGAAAGTCTGCACCAGCAGGATGAAGCATCTGTGCCAGTAGGCTACAGAATATGCCCTGGAGCCAAGAAGTAATGCTCAAAGTAAGGACCAGGGATCCCCGGAAAAGAGCCACAGCCAGCCTCAGTGACGGTGAGGACCCAAGTTCCTTGGATGGTGAGAATAGCTGAGTTCATATTAGGAAACCCAGTGTGATAAGCAAATCCAAGAGAATCAGCAGCAGCACCACCTTCCTCTCCAGTTCTCTTTTTATGCTGTTGGCAGCAATTCTCAAGCACACCCAGCACCATGCGGATTCAGTTCTGCTGGGTATTCCAAGTGTTTCAGTAGTTAATCCACCGCAGACAATATTGGGACAATTGGCAAAACTAAATACAGACCACAGAGTGGATAACATCAAATCAAGGTTAAGTACTGTGAATTTGACAATGGCACTATGACTGTCTATCACTGTACTTAGGCAAAGGATTTAGAAGTGAGTAGTCATGAGGTCTACAATTTACTTTTCACCAGAAAAGATAAGAATAATCACATTTGTGAATGCTTCAAGCCTTAAAAAACACATAAAACAAAAACAGTCTAACAGTACTTAGATGATCCCAGAATGCATGTTGCTTGGGCAGCCTCATCATCATAGCAATTTTGATTGCAGTAGTGATTAGAGAAGTTGCAAGGGAGGGGCCACATGTGCATTGAACCCAAGACATTCTGGGAAATGTGTTTGGTTAAAATCTCTTAACTACATTTGTGGCCTTGCTTCTTTCTCCTAGGTATCCAGAGCAGAGGATTTATTACCATTTCCACCTAACTCAAGGTTACTTAATGTTGCGTTGAGGCTCCAGTGTGCTTCTTGAGAAAGCTCCCTGGTAGAGTCAACCACAGGCTCTGTTATTCCTAAATTGAAGCTGACCTATTAACTTACTTGCAATTCCTTTTTTGAGAACCTCCCTCAGGCCACAGGCTCAGAAGAGCTCCTCCTGGATTCTCAACTTTCAGAATCACATTAGCACAGTAATGTGCTTACTTAAGCACAAACATGGAATAATTTAGGTGTCACAGGAACTTATACTTTCAGAAGTGGGGAATTGCCAGCACTGAGTCTTTTGCTGTAGGGCCAGAATAGAGCAAGACAAATTGAGGGAGGTCTTCTTTCTCCAACTATGTGTGAAATCAGTTATGTCAGTGGAGACTGGGAAAAAAAGCTGTCTCTTCTAAGCAGCTTGACACCTAGCAAAAATGGGGGCAGCAGCTACACGTGCATTTCCCCTGTGGGTGGTCCAAGTTCAGGAGCACCAGGGACAGGCCAACAGCATGTCCCACTAGTCCACTAAATCTAAGTTTTAAATGCCAAGTTGCATGTCAAGGACATTACGTGGATTTGCGACAGCGCCTAGAGCACTCTGGGTCTATAAAAGTGAAGAATGAATTACAGGACATATAAATATGACATTTCATCGGTGACAGTTACAACATTGTGACAATATTGAAGAAAAGTCGTGATATGCTGTTGATGAGCTTACTCACTGAAGCTACAGAAAAGTGCACCTCTAAGCAGAAAGTAAGGCAAAAAGCAATGACAAGGGTAACATCTCTGCAGCCTCACACTTGGGGGGGTGGGGGGGTGGGGGATGGGTGCAATTCTGTTTCCAGCTAAGTAGGTATGTTTTGCAACTCAGCACAAGCAAAGCTGCTGATATGGGTTTGGTGGGTAGAAGTTTGACAGGCAGGGAAGTTTCACAGGGGTTCCAGTGAGGCCATGCAAAAAGTGGGGAAAAGCAGCACGCTTCGTTCAATGAACTCACATGGGTCTGAGATGACCTGAGAGCTGGCCCGTGGTCCTGGGTCCCCATATTCTTATGCCCCCACTCTTTCTGAGGCGGAGCCTGTCTAGGTGAGATATACTCCAATGTACCTTTTCCTCATCCAGATAAATATAACCTTAGTGTTTAGGCTTCAACCAGCCACTTTCCATTTTTACCTAGTTAATATGAAGTGTGTAACCTGGGTTGGGGCACCTACCAAGCAATAATTGTCAGACCTCTAAATCCTTCACTACACTGGTCACAGGGTGAACAATTCCCCTGTACAAAGCTGTGGCCAAAGTCTAGAGTCTGATATCCACAGCCTATAAATCCAGACATCTAAAACTAATTAATATATTAAGATTGTTCCTTTCACAATAGCATCAAAAAATGAAATACTTAGGAATCAGTCTAACAAAGGAAGTAAAACAGCTCTTCAGTGAAAACTGCAGTACTCTGAAAAAGGAGATGGAAGAGTATATCAGAAAATGGAAAGATATGCCTTGCTCTTAGGTAGGAAGAACCAATGTAGTAAAAATCACCATACTTCCAACATAGTTATAAAGATTTAATGCAATCCTAATCAAAATACCATTAGCAAATGTCAAAAAACTAGAGAAAACATTACTAAAATTCATTTGGAACCAGAAGACACCTACAATAACAAAAACAACTCTAGACAACAAAAGCAAGGTTGAAGACGTTACAATCCTTGACTTGAAATTATACTACAAAGCTACTGTGATAAAAACAACATGCTATTCACAAGGGAAGCAAAAGGAGGAGGAAGAGGAGGAGGAAGAGAAGAAGAGGAGGAGGAAGAGGAAGAAGAAGAAAGAGCTGAAGATCAAAGGAATAGATTAAAAGATACAAGCACAACTCCAAACACACTCAACCAACTTGTCTTCAACAAAGGGACCAACATGTTCACTGGAAGAAAGATAGTCTCTTTAATAAATGATGCTAGAAAAACTGACCTTCCATATCCTGAAGACTAAAACTAGTCCCATTTCTATCATCATGGACTAAAGTAAAATCAAAATGAATCAAAGACCTAAATATTAATGCATAAATACTAAATCTGCTGGAAGATAAAATATGTAGAACTCTTGAAAACATAGGTATAGACAAAGACTTCATAAACAAAACCCTAACTACCCAGGCAATATTACAAAGAATCAACAACTTCTGGGTGTGGTGGTGTATGTCTGTAATCCCAGCACTTGGGAGGCTGAGGCAGGAGGATCACTGCAAGTTCGAGACCAGCCTGGGCTGCAAAGTGAGTTCAAGGCCAGCCTGAACTGCATAGTGAGAGTCTGTCTTAAAAAAGACCAAAAAAAAAAAAAAATCAACTGGGATCTCATCTTACTAAAAAGCTTTTGTATAGCAAAAAATTCACCAACAGAGTGAAAAGACAAACCACATAGTGGACAAAAATTTTAGCCAGCTGTTTCTCAGACAAAGGACTAATATCTAGAACATACAAAGAAGTGAAAAAAGTCAGACCCCTCAAATTTAAAGACCTAATCCAAAAATGGGCATGTGAGATTAACACAGACTTCTCAGATAAAAAAGTGGAAATGGCAAATAAGTAATATGAAAAACTGTTCAGCATCACTGGCCATTTGAGATATGCAAATTAAAACAATTCCAAAATTCCAACTCCAGAAAGAATGGCTATTATCAAGAAATCAATAACAAATGCTAGCAGGGATGTAGGAAACTCCCACTGTTGGTGGGAGTGTAGACTGGGGCAACCAATGTGGAGATTCCTCAGAAAACTAGGACTACAGGTCCAATTTGACTCAGCTATTATACTTTTTGGTATCTTCCCAAAAGACTTAAAAGCATCACATCACAGTGATATACGTGCACCTATGTTTACAGCAGCACAGTTTGTAATAGCTAAATATTAGAAACAATCCAAACGCCCATCAGCTGGCGAATGGATAAAAAAGATATGCTCCTGTTATATGATGGAGTACTACCTACCCATAAAGAAGGATAAACTTAAGACATTTATAGTTAAATGGACGGACCTTGAGGCCATACTCTTAAGTGAAATAAATTAGACAAACATATAAATACTGCATTGTCTCTCTGGTGTGAGAAACTGAAAGTGTAAGAACCAAAACGTATAATAGATATTGTGAAACAGGAAGAAATTGTTCAAAACGTAAGAGGAACTGGGCAGGGTGGGAGGAAGGAAAGGAAAACAAAAAAGAGAAAAGAAGTATAAAATGGAAACAAAGCTTTATAAATAAGGAGGAGAAAAGGGATTGAAGGGAGGGAAGGGAAAGGAGAATGGGAAAAAAATAGGAATCAAGATATATCAGGTACAGATACCAAGTCCCTGTGATGAATGTTATCCTTATATAGACCTCCACTGTGCCAATAAATTTAATAATAAAAATGTTTGTAGCAAACAAAGATTGTAAGACCAAAGGTTTGTGCCACCTCGTTAGTTTTTTAAATTTTGTGTCAAGAAAATTTGTAATGTATGCAAAATAGTTAACTAAGCTCTTCTGTGAATGCTCACTCACGCAGCACTCAATATTCAGTGCAACACTCACACTCAGTATTCGCCAGCCGCCAGCCTCTGGCCTACGTCCTCCATCGGCCTATTCGTCCCCTCCTTTTCTGCCAAAGTACTCTAAAGCAATTCTCAAAAAGCCTGCCATTTTACCTCTAAATAATACACATCTCAAAACAATAAGAACATTTCTTCTACATAACTGCAAGGCCACTAACATTACAAAAGTCAAAAATTCTCTTTTTCTTTCTCTACACCCACCCACTGCAGTACTGGGCATTGTACCCAGGGCCTTTGCACTCAGCTACTTTCCCAGCCATATATATATCTGTGTGTGTGTGTGTGTGTGTGTGTGTGTGTGTGTGTGTGTGTGTGTATACATATATAAGTGTATATATATGTGTATATATATATATATACACACACACACTTTTTTTCTTTTTGTGACAAGGCCCTGCTAAAGCATTAAAATGTCAGCTCAGATTTAAAACTGTGATCCTCCTACCAGTGCTGAGATTACATCACAATTTCTTACTATCAACTAATCCCATTCTCAATGTTCTGTGACATTCCTTAAGATATCTTTTCCTGACTGCTTTATTTGAATCAAAAGAAACAAGAGCTGGTCTGTTTTGTGTTGGTTATGTCTCCTAAATGGCTTTGAAATCTTTGTTTCTTTTGACAAAAGCTGCCCCCCCAGCTGGTAGACGGGTCACTTGTTTTATATAATGTCCCACTTTCTACACTTGGTTGGCTGCTACCTTGTACCTTTTGGCAATGTTTAACTTAAACCTGCCATATCACTTGTAAACGTGAAGTTAGCCTCACAAGTCTTGATTGGATTCAAGTTTAATTTCTTTAACCACATCACAAAGTACATATCTGATTGTCTTATTTTGGTAATGCCAATCTAGGGTTATTTGTTTGCTTTCTTAAGGGACATTACCATGAATCCAGAAGGAAAACCATCAACCAAAATATATTCAGAGAATCTTATTGTCATCTTGGCCCTCATATCTCATCCCCTCTCTCACCATAAAAGTCATTTCTCTTTACCTTGGCTTCATTTAGATGATAGGAGAAGGGAGCTAGACTATGTGGAAATGAGGAAGGGATTTGAGCATGAGAAGAGCTGGAAGAAAGAGGGAACGTAAAAATGATCAAGTACAATGTGTATATATATCAACTCCCCACAGTGAAAGTATTTTATGTATAGCAAACGTATTGTAACAAAAAAATACAAGCGTACCAATAGGTAACACACTATATACTATACACATTCTATCTACTGTTGTGCACTTTGCTGTTTTCACCTTGTTGTGTGTCCTGTATCAGTGTATGCAGACCTTCCTCATTCCTTTTGCAGCTTCTGAGAGTTCCATTTTGTGAATGAACTTTATTTTGATCAACTAGCTTCATACATCAAAGGTTGCTATCAGTCTTTTGCTATTAAAAAAAAAAACTACATTGAGTAAGACTGTGCATGTCATTTTGTGTTTTTATAAGTGTATCTTTGGTCAAGATTACTAAGAGTGAAATTCCCACTCAAAGTGTTAAACATATCTCATATTGCTACTTAGTCAATCCATCACTGAATCCAATATTAATTTGTATTGTTTCTCTCATTAGAAAGAAGCCAATAAAACATATAACTGTGAAAATTTAGGTCTCAGTGAAATTCCTGACACTCTACCAAACACAACAGAATTTTTGGAATTCAGCTTTAATTTCTTGCCTACAATTCAAGATACAACCTTCAGCAGACTCATAAACCTTACCTTTTTGGATTTAACCAGGTATGTATGTGAATTCCTTATGGGTTCTGGATTTTTTACTTAGGTTAACACACACACACACACACACACACACACACACACACAGGATTTAAATTGATTCCTGGATCTTTTGGATGCAGCTACAATCTGCTTATCATGCATGATCATTTGCCCTTTCTCATGAAGTATTTATGCCAGTGAAATGTGATTCAAATAAACACCAATCAATGGAGAGGAAATCTGATTGTTCTCCAATTAGCTGTATCAGCAATACTGTTTAAGAAGCTCCCAGGAACATTGATAACAAAACAAAAAATAAATCCTATCTTAAATCAAGTGCCATATTATATTACATTTTGACAGCATGATACATTTCCAGGTCGTGACATTTAGGAAAAAATTCCAGGAGAAATACACCTACTAATTTTTTTTCATTTTTATAAATTGGAAAAGGAGTTCCATTATTTAGTTTTAGTAGCAGAATTAGGATTCCAAATGCTGAACTAGTATTTGAGGACCAACAGGCAGAAGTACTAAAAAAGAGTAAAGTAAACAAAAGGGCTATGCAGCTTATTGCTTTTGGGGAGTGGTAAGAAAGAAGAGTCCTCCCATGTCCCTGATGTCTGGTGGCCTCCACCTCTGTCCTTCCAGTTATACTTCCTCAAGTTGGAAAAACACACACATCCATAGTAATAGTTCATGTTTATGACACCATTGTGATGTGCCCATGGTGAATAGTACCACCACTATGGATAGATAAGGAAATTACCAGTGTGTGGAAAGTGTGTGTGTGTATCCACATTTTTAGTTTATAGCGCAGCCACTCCCCCAAATAATTGAAAGAAGGTTGTAAATTTCCCAGGAGAGCACAGGTCCACACAATTACATATTACATATCATAGATTGTCTGTTAGGCATCACATGTGACATTTTTACTTAATACTTTAAATAGTGAATCATAGTTTGATTTTGCCTGTAATCGGTCATACCATCATTAATTGTTCCTTACATCACTAATGCAGACCTCTGAGTGTTCAGTCCAAAGGGACAAGTTAGATGGTATAAATTCTAATTCAGAGTGTTCAGAACTGAGGCTATTCTTTAATTAATTCAACAGTCTATCAGTATGCAAGAAAGCTGTTTATGTTTGATGTTGAATGACAATATGTTCTGTTTTACTTTATACAAAAAATTGTTTTGTGAGCACACTTTGCTTTTACATTGTTAATTTTTCTTTCTTTTCCTAATGATTGATTGTTACTACTATCTTTCAAGGTGCCAAATTAACTGGATCCATGAAAATGCTTTTCAAAGCCATCCTCGGTTGAGCACGCTTGTGTTAACTGGAAACCCCCTCATATTTGTGGCCGAAACAGCACTTAATGGGCCCGAGTCACTCAAGCACCTGTTCTTAATCCAAACGGGAATATCCAGTCTGGAGTTTATCCCAGCAGACAATCTGAAAAACTTGGAAAGTTTGCATCTTGGAAGCAACTATATTTCCTCAATTAAATTCCCCAAAGACTTCCCAACAGGGAATCTAAAAGTCTTGGATTTTCAGAATAATGCCATACACTACCTTTCTAGAGACGATATGGACTCTCTGAGATCAGCTACCTACCTAAGCCTTAACTTCAATGGCAATGACATTAGAGGTATCGAGCCTGGGGCTTTCAAGTCAATGGTCTTCCAAAGTTTGAATTTTGGAGGAACTGTTAACTTGTCTGTTATATTCGGTGGTCTGCATAATTCTACTGTTCAGTCTCTCTGGCTGGGGACATATGAGGACACTGAGGACCAAGATCTGAGTTCAACCGTGTTTGAGGGGCTTTGTGAAATGTCTGTCGAGAGCATGAACCTGCAGTTGCATTATTTCTCTGACCTCTCCTGGACCACGTTTCAGTGTTTCACCCACCTCCAGGAATTGGACCTGACAGCTTGCCACCTGAAAGAATTGCCATCTGGGATTAAAGGTATGACTTCACTGAAGAAGTTAACTCTCAGTGTGAATAAGTTTACCCAATTGTGTCAAATCAATGCTGCTAGCTTCCCCTCCCTTACACACCTCTACATCAAAGGCAACACAAACAAACTTCAACTCGGTGCTGGCTGTTTAGAAAAATTAGAAAATCTGCAGAAACTCGACTTAAGCCATAATGACATTGACGCTTCTGATTGCTGCAATCTGCAGCTCAAAACTCTGCCCCACTTGCAAAGCCTAAACCTGAGCTACAATCAGCCCCTTGGTCTCCAAAATGAGGCATTCAAAGCATGCCCTCGGCTACAAGTCCTGGATTTGGCATTTACTCACTTACAGGTTAATGCGGAGCAAAGTCCTTTCCAAAACCTCGATCTCTTGCAGGTTCTGAATCTCTCTCACTGCTTGCTTGATGCCAGCAATGAGCATCTCCTAGCAGGCCTGCCTAAACTCCAGCATCTGAATTTACAGGGGAATCACTTTAAGGATGGGAACATCCCGAAGACCAACCCATTTCAGATGGTGGGCAGTTTGGAGATTCTGGTTTTATCCTCCTGTGATCTCTCTTCCATAGACCAGGAAGCCTTCCACAGCCTTGGAAATATGACTTATATAGACTTAAGCCACAACAACCTGACATCCAGTAGCATCAATGCCTTCAGCCAGCTTAAGGGCACCTACCTCAACTTGGCTGCCAATAGCATTCGCATTATCCCACCCCAGGTCCTCCCCATCTTATCGCAGCAGAAAGTCATTAATTTAAGTCACAACCCCCTGGATTGCACTTGCTCAAATATTCATTTTTTAAACTGGTACAAAGAAAATGTGCAGAAACTCAAGGACTTTGCGGAGATCAGGTGTGCAACTCCCCCATCACTACAGGGAGTTCAGCTATCTGATGTCACACTGTCCTGTGGCATTACAGGGGTGGGCATCTTCTTTCTGATAGTATTTTTGTTCTTGTCAGCTGCTCTTCTCATCTATGCAATTAAATTCTTTCTCAGGTGGAAATATCAACACATTTAGTACTGAAAGCTTCAGGAGAGACAAATAAATGTATTTAGCAAAATTGCTCTAAGTGGAGCAACTGTCATCTGTTGATGATGAGACTTCAGATTAGTTCTTGCTGCTGGGCTGGGACTAAGTGTGCTTTTGTGATCTTCTTTCTTACCCTTGCAAAACTTTCATGGCAGGTAAACTGACTCAGACCAAAACCAAGATGCTGTTGTGAGACACAGAGTCATTTCCTTGTGTAGAAGGTAAGGGGGAGATGAGGGAGAAGTTACCCACCAGGAGGCCATCTGCCCTCCTCTCTCTAACATCCCTCCCTGTCCCTGGAAGAAGATCTCCAGGGCTTCCCACCTGGCAGTGCTAGGGTCGGTCCTATCTCACCGGCAGTTTCCACATTGTGCCTGAGTCTCAGTTCTCACCAATCTATCCATCTGGAAAAGCAGTGCAGGACAAAGTCTCCATGCTTATTCTAAATGGAACCAGGAAAACACAATGAATTTGAAAGAAAAGACAGAAATGAATACTGCTGTCAAGTAAACTCTGTTAACTTCATTAATTTGGGGGCTTCTAAGGTCTCTGTAATGCCCCTAGCATGTAAATAACTACGAAAAGACCACCTGGACATCCTCAAGGTTTAGGATTTCACTGGCCTCACTCCACAACCTGGGAGGCTCCCAGCTCCCTATGGGGTGCTCTGGCTCTTAGGTTGAAGATCCAATGTATAAGTGGTCTGTGCTCCAAAATGCTCATATTTGGTCCTTACAGGCTACTTTCCCACAGGACCTAGGATATCCATTGTTTTGGTTCCCAGGGTTACCCTCAAAAGCGAGTTTAACTCGGAGGATGTCAGAGAGAGCATATTCACAATGGAAACCAGTGGAAGAAGCCATCCCTGCATAGACATTGTTGGGAACATAAGAACGCCAGCTTACTGAGCAGTTGCTTTTGGTTGATGCTGAAGTGGTCAGCAATGGTTGTGCCAGTGGTAGACAGGGGACAACGGCATTGGATGCGAATAGACATCAGGACAGGGAAGCTGGTAACGTTATACTGCAGCCCTTCCCAAGGCCCAAAGAGCTTTACTCCTGCAGGACTTGATCTTCTCAAGTCTGGAGTGAAGCAAGATTGCTGGCAATTCACGTACTTAATTGCCATGTGGACAGTCACCCTCCTCCTCTGTGTCCATGGATTCAAGCTACTGTGAATGGACAATATTCAGAAATATGTATGGACTCTTTTCACATTATTATTTCTTAAACAGTACAGAGCATTTGTATTTCTTAGGCATTATAAGAAATCTGTGGATGATTTAAAGTATACATGAAGATGTACAGGTTACATGAAAATATTATGCTATTTTATATAAGGGACTTGAACTTTTAAAGGTTTTGGTATAGGGAGAGTCCTGGAAGTAACTCCCCTCTGGAAACCAAGGGATGATTGTACAGGCCTTGATTAAACGCTACAACTAATTTTAAGTTAGAGATGTTAATTTATAGTTCTGAAATTCTGATTTGATATCAACTTAAAAATTGAGATTTACCAGATTTACCACCAAGTCAGCATTTATTAGCTCTTAGGTGAGAACAGAATGGAGAAACAGTATAACAGAGTGGAAATGTGAAAACCAATCCTCTTGGTCTGTTTTTTCTCTCTCAAGAAAATTGGTACAGCCTGAGCTCAGCCCTGGTGAGCCTTTTGCTTACAGATTTCAGCCCTTTGCATGTGCTCTCTGCTTGACCGGAAGGCTCTGCAGTCAGTCTCCAAAGGACATTCCAGCACCCGTGTTCCCTGCCCAGGAGAGCTCTTCCCTCACCTGGCCAGCAAACCAAATTCATTGTCTTTATATGCTTATCGGGTGTGGAATTATCTTCCTCCCGTGCTTCAATTTGTCTTGTCCCATATCGCCCAAATGTAAGCTTTGTGACCAGGTCTTGGCCCAGTGGTGTTCTAGAACATGCCTGCAACAAAGTAAGGACTTGCTAAGTCTTTAATGGTTAGTTGCTGTGCTGGCATTTTGCTTACTTCTGATCCCTGATCCCTTATCAACACCTACTTCTGCCCCTCCTAGCTTTAGCTTCAATCCACATTGCCAGACTTCCCACACATTTCTTATCAGAATTATCAGGACACTTCACAAAAAGTGAATTCTTATGCCTGAAACCAAGAATCTAGGATTCTGTTGGATGAAAGTTGGCTCTGATTCTCAGCCTAATGATTGATTCCATATAAAAACACCGTCTTACTCTTAATGGTAAGTTTATTCCTCCTACATTCCTCATTTCAGAATGTAGAAGTTCCATAGTACACATCCCCAGTCTTAGCCAACACCACCCCTTTTTATTACTTCTGTATTTCATTTGTAAGCTGCAGATGGGAAATATTGATTGCTAACCCACCACCCTGTAGCCACACTGTCTTTGTTAATGCTTAATATGTAACTTGGAAATTCAAAAGCATTCTGTAGAAAATATCTGAAGCAGACTGTTTTATACTAAAGACAACAAGGGCCCAAACCTTAGCAGGACATACTGCTCATCTTGCTTTTGTTTATCAGGCATGCTCTCTTTCCACAGGAAGTGACTTGCTGCTTCGTAACTGCACGTTGATCTAAGGCTTTGTGACAGCTCCTCTGTTTTAAGCAACAGTAAATTTACCCCCACAAAGTCAGAAAGGGAGCCTTTTGATGGCTGCTGTCAATTTTATTGCTTTATCTGGTTACTAGGATAGAATCTGTAGACATGGTGTGTTTATTGGTTTTATGTATTGCATGTTGTTGCTGCTCTGACAAGCTACCACTATAAAAATGTGTTATTATTGCATGATGTAGCTCAGTGAGCTGACCCTGCATTTCAAAGTGTACTGAGGCAAATAGCTTTGAAGTCCATAAAAGCTGACGGACCTCCATCACAGAAGACTTCTGTGTGGACTGCAACTCCTACAATCAGAAAGAATTATACCTTCCCTTGCCAGCCGCCACTGCTATTAACCGAGTACAGCGGAATCCCAAACACAGGCATTACCTGAAAAATGCCAGTACAGAAAACTTACATTATTCGTACTTGTCCAACGCTTGGATGAGTATTGACTATGGAATAACTGACGTTTTCATGTTTTCTCATACTAGTATAGGATATAAGAGGAAAAACTGATTTTTTTCTATGTGCTCTTAATACTGAAGAGATGCACACTGTGAATTCCAGGAAGAAAGGATGTGAGTAGTTCTAAGCAAGCCGGGATGGGGAGTCGACTGTCTGATACACTGAGTTTGCTAGTTTTTTTTTTTCTTGGTAAACCACTTAACTCCAATCTTTGTTCATTTTATAGCTTCCTGACATTTTGCTATGAACATACTCATTGTTTGCTTGACTTTTTATTAACTACTATGGCATATGTAATAGAAGTATAAAAATGAAAGCAAAATGGATATGTGTACAGCAGTTTGTTTTTAAAGAGTGAAAGTCTAACATAGCAAGAGTTTGCCTGAGGTGATGGAGGAGTGGAGTAGCCCAGTGTGGGTCCCAAGCTCAGCTGAACACCATAATAATCTGGAGAATTCTTTACCAAGCAGGTACCTGTGCCCCGCCCCTAGAGATGGGAATTTGGTAGACTGGGGTTGGCCCTGGTCTCTCAGCCAGTTGATCGCCTCTAAACTCCTTCCCTAATCTTAATTTTGTCACCCAGTAGCAGAAGAAGGAGGAGTTCTATGAATCCAACAAGCTCAATATCTTCTCCTTACCCCACAGAGGAAACATCTTAACAAAAATGGGACAAACGTGTTAAGGAGTCTTTAAATCCAGGGACCACACATCCCTAGCAGACTGGCAGTCTCCTGCCCAATGCCTTGCTTACACCTACCACATACTAACTAGCTCTTTACAGCTTGAAGTTATTTAGTGACTATTACAGGATGTAAAGAGAAAAGAATCTATGGCTTATTTTTTTAAAATGTCATTTATCATGAAAGTTTAAGCAGTGACATTCATTGAACACTCTCTCCCTTCCTTCTCACTGTCCCGTGAGTACCTGGCTGTTTGAGATGTGATACTGCAGCCTGCGAAGGTCAGCAGAGGATAAATGGCCACCATGGAGCCCATCCACCTCTTTCTCTGTTCATGTTGGTTCATGGGCTTTCTAAACAGCTTGAAGCTCTCCGTTTCTCTTTCTGCCTTAGACTCAACCTAATTATGCAGAAATATATAAATGCGTAAATAAATTAGGGGATGTGCTGAATACCCAGGGATATATTACATGCTTTTAAGTGGGAAACATTAATACTATAAGCATGCCAATTTAATGATCAGAGAAATACATAGTAAAATGAAAAGAACTTTATATCTATTAAACTGATAAAGAGACAGCTGGATAATTGTGTAGGTGAAATGTAGGGTTATAGAAATTGTGTGACCTGCTTATGGAAGTATAGACTGGTATAGCCCTTCCATGACTGGCTGTAATTAGTCAAATACGAGGTTTACAAATTCTCTCTGGAGTGGTATGGCAAGAAAGTTTCACATGTCTGCAAAAAATTTCATTGCAACATTATTTGTAGTTGAGAAAGTCCATAGCAGTTTGAGTGGTCATCCCTAAGAAAAATGTAGGTAAAATGGGAAGATACCCAATACTGGGCATTATAATGTAGTTAGAAGTAATGGACTAAATGTATCTATAGTTGAATCTTAAACATTGTTAAAAGAAAATCTTTAGACTGGTTAAATTTGGCAAAATTTAAGCAAAGAAGGATTTGTGAATTGGTCACCCTCTGAAGCAGTGGAGGTTCAGAAAGCTAAACCCAGCAATGTGGGCAGCAGGATTTATAAGCACAAAAAGGAAATAACATACAGAAGAATCTTGCTTTATTATAGCTCTGCATTTTCCTTATTTGGGTGCAGTATATTGAGTCATTTGCCTTATACGGACATTGTCTGATCAGTTGGCTGCCTGTGATTGGTTGCTGTTGTAATTGACTGGAACTGAACTGCTACACGAATATACACTTAAATAAGGTTATAATTTTTACGTACTAAATTAGGTTGCAGCTCATTTAAGTATAGAGACAACTTCGGGCCACATTTAACACATACAGAGCTTCATAGGGGAAAAAACCCAAGTGATTTAATAATATAATCTACATAAATTAAAAAATTAAAAATTACATATACATAAATCATATATGTAATTTTTTGTACATATATCTATATATAATATGTATTTTATATGTTGCCTATATTGTATATATTGCAAGAAGGCATCTCAAAAGACAACCACTAATGTGTGTAGTTGCTTAGGTGGTGCAGGAAGTTGGAAAAGAATATTAGGTTAAAGTAAGTGAACTCAGAAGGTTCCATGTGCCAAGATGTGAAGAGTAAGATGACCTTCATCATCCATAGCTGAAGTTCTCTAACACAGAGAGAAGAAAAAATATGTCACACATGTGACAAAATGTCTTGCAATTATTGTAATTAATATTGCAGAATATATTTAGAGACTTTGACATATATTTGTATTTTAATGAACAAGCAAAAGAGCCATATATGAAATAGCATGTGCACCATTTTTTATTTTTCAGCAAAATAATACCTATAAATTAAAGAACAACAGAGAAGTTGGGTTTGTATGATTCAATGGCTTCTTGCTTATTTATACTTCGAATTTTCCTTTGATGAATTTTCCGTGTAAGGCTGACAAGGGGAAAACGTTGACTTCTTTTTTAAGGAAGACTTTTGTTTTTGCAAAGTTAAAGAATAAAAAGGTCATGATTTCGAAAAAGAGGCAATTACTGGGAAACGAGGTAAGTTTGTGTTTGCTAATGATCAAACCAACCTTTAGGGGGCGCGCTTTCCTTTTCTTTCAGACGGCAGAGGGCGCCATAGCTGTCCCACCCAGGGGAATGGGGCAGGTCTTGGCAAGGAGTTAGGTTTTTCACAGACGCTGCTTCCAGTCTCAATAGGGATAGATACATTTCCAGCTCAGAAAATTATTACAGCACAGCACCATTTACTACAGCATATGTATTGCAGAAGGACTGAGCTTTTGGGCAGAGATTTTTATGTAGTTTCGTGCTTGAGGACACGGGGCTGCCAGCATGACATATGAAGACTGTAGCTGCAGCATGCTTTCTGCAGGGCTCACAAACATCTTCCTTCTTCACATCCCAGCGGCTGCCAGCCATCTCTGGCAGTGCTTCGTGGAAGACAGGAGAATATTTTTAAGAGGCTTTCAGCTTTACCATATTAGTAGACTTTTTTGTAAAGTTCTTTGGGGTGCTAACTTATAACCATATGCAACAGGTCTCTCTACTTCCTTCATCTGAGCACAATGGACTGGCTTGTCACAGGGTGTGCAGGGAACTGTGGTCTGGAGACAGATTCCCTTTGTGAAGCTCTTGCCTATATACAAGTCTTGGAGTTGTTAAATAAAATTTTGGATGAAGCTATGGATTTGGGCTGAGTACCTATCCTGGGCCCAGTTGACCAAAGCAATATGGGGTTTAATCAGAGTTACTGAGCTTTGCCTGGGTGCAGAGCCCCTGTAACCACTTAATTAATTAAAGGAGACAGTTAAGGTGGAGGGTCAGCCTGATTGGCTTTGAGATCCGGCCCTGGGATTGGTGCATCACCCTTCTACCGTGGGTTTGACTCCAGGAGGCGTGGCCTCGGCGTCTGTGTCTGGCCTTAGCCCCTTGCTGGCTGGTGCTGTTCCCCTGCTCTGCTGCCTCCTGGCCGCTATGGGATTCTGCCATGAGGTTCTGCCTACAAGCCAGCTGACCACAGATGAAATCCCCATAAAATGTGAGTCAAATTAAGCTTCTCTTTTAAACTGTGGGTGTCAGGTATTCTGTCCACCCACAGAAAAACTAATACACTGATGAAGCTGTGAAGTGTTTATGAGTTAAGCTGTAACCAACTGACTGGTTGATTGGCTAGGCTGTAGCCTTGATTCTGTTTTCCTCTTAAGTGCTATCTTGCTGGTGGGGGTTCTTATAGCTTGTTCTTGTTCTAGGAGCTGCCTGGTTCATTTTGTTAAATTCTACTGAATTTAATGAGTATAAGGAATTTTTCTTTTAATGTTTTTGACAGAGTCGGCAGGATCTGAAGGAGAGGTTTGGAGACCCAGGGGCATCAGGCCACCAGGGATAGATAGGTACTTCCTGTCCCCTGTTGTGGTCACTGTCTCCTTGCCTATATGTGGTCATAGTAAGGCTATCATTGGGGGCCTGAAGCCCCATAGGTTCTGTGCTTTGAGCTATCTGAATTTTTTAAAATCCAAACTGGGTTTCAAAATTGCGTCTGTGTCTTGCATGGAGGTGTTGGGTATCTCAGTGGGTGAGGTAGAAACTGAACTGGGTTCAGTAGGAACAAGAGATTCTGTGGAGAGGCCTCGCAATCTCACTGGGTCAGGCAAAAATATGGAACCAGGCTTAGGAGGTAATTAACGTATCTAGAAGAAGGAATTACACTTCCTCTGGATCCAGGGAGTCTAGGACCATCATCCAGAGCTTCATCCAGGGTTAGTGTGTGGGGTGAAGAGGACAGAACTTCATGGTGGGTACCAAGGGTCATTCTGTGCTATGTGAAGTTGTGTAGCTGCTATGGGGTTTGTGGTGGCTGCCTGGTTTAGACAGAAGCTGAACTGGGTCTGGCATCTAGAATTCCGGTCAATTTCTTATGTAGGAATTCTGTAGTTTTTCATTTGTTTTTACTGTGTAGATTTTGTACTAGCAATAATTGAGAATTACAGAGGTTATAATAAGAATTGTAGTTTGGGTGAAATTGTTTATTTCTGGTGATCAAAATCTCAGAGATACAATAAAAGCAATGTAAAATCAACATGCAAAATCTTTTAAAAGACTAAACGAAGGGGAGAAAGAAGCTAAAGTTGAGCCCTTAGATCACTAGGGTCTGTCTTTAACCACCTTTGGGCCTTTGTTAAAATCTAGCACTCAGATCAATAATGTGAGGTATCTTAGCTGGAGGGGAGATGCTTTCTCTACTTTACCTGGGACTGTACAGGGCTCTGCTTTGATCTCAGTAGCTGAATACAGGATGGGAAGCTGCCTATTTTGGAGACTTATCTTTAGCAAAGGAAATCTACATCTGTAGGAAAAGTCGATGTTTGTAAGAGTGGCACCCTCTTTGCACCTGGAGGACAGAGAAGACTTAAATTAGAGATTCACAGTGGCTGGTTTTTTAGTGAAGAAAGGTAAAGACTGAAGCATGTGTGACATGCCTCATTTTATGTTGTGTGTCCTAAGTGGGCTTCCTATGTATGTACTTTATGTCTCAACAGACGCTGGGAGGTAAGTCTGCAGTCAAGTGCAATCAGCAGCAGCTAACAGTCATTTAGGGCAGTGGGCTGTAACAGGGCACATCAATCAAAAGTCAAACCCTTTTGACCCAACAAAGGGCAAAGAAAATACCCTCAGAAGCAGAAATGATGGTTTGTAACAAGTTCTGTCTGGGTTGAGTGAGATATTCTGCTCTAAGAATTAATCTTCAGAGGATTGATAAGAGCTGAGTTGCATTGGAAGCTCTGTCTTTAAGTAAAGCCTTATGTTTAGCTGTCCAAGTATTTTCAACTTGAAAGTAGTCAGCCTACTAAAGCAATGTGACTCAGGGTACCTTCCGTAGCTTTGTTCAATGGGCATGCCAAGCATAATTGTTAAGAATGAAAAATAGCTGAATATAAATGGGATAGCAGTTTGTGGATCAACTTGACAGAATTTCAGTAATTTTTTTTGGTGGTTTGAAATCTCAGAGTCTAGATGGGAATGAGTACATGGTAGATAATTAAGGAAATGCCTGAGTCACTTGTAGGTACATACTAAACTTACTTCCTAATCATTGAGATTTGATTGTGTGTTGCAGGAAGTCCATGACAGGATAAATCTGATTCTAGTTTGCCAGAGATGCTCTGTTACCTTTGAGTGGAGTGGGATACTGGAAATTACTCTGAAAAGAGCTACTTGTGGCTTTCAATGAAAAAGTGTGATCTTGACTAATTGGAAAATATTTAGTAAAGAAACATGTTCATTTAACAGATATTTGGCCCTAGATAAAACACATTCTAGTAGGGCTAGGGATATATAACAAGCAAGATAGATGTAATTCCTTCCTCAGAGTGTCATAGAAGAAACAGATTCACATGCATAGAATAAATAAGAAAAAAATAGAACAGGAGGAAAAAAATGGAAACAAAGCTTTTGAAAATAAAGAGGGGAAGAGAGTTGAAGGGAAGGAAGGAGAATGGGAAAAAAAGAAGCAACACATATCATATACCGGTATAAATTTCCTATGATGAATGTTACCATGTGTATCTAAAATATACCAGTAAAATAAAAAAAATTGCTATAAAAAAAGAAAGGCTCTCTATCTGCTGTTTGTTATCTGTGCATTATCTTCAAAGGCATAAATGATTGGCTTAAACCTCTGGCTAGCTATATATGTTTGAATGTATTTATGTTTGGGATAGAAGTTTGCGGATCAACTGGGCAGAATTTCAGTAATTTTTCTTGGTGGCTTGAAATCTTAGGGATGTATTTAATACAACTTGGCTCTGGCCTCACAGTTCAATGTTTGATAATTCATAATTCTGCTGGTGGAATATCTTGATTTCATGCAGTACAGAGAAGCAATTTGTATTTGAGTCTGTTTGCATATATGAAAAGGTTTTATTTTGAGAAAAATATTTCTACAAACTATGGAATGGTGCTTATCCACAAAATGTTAATGGGAAGCAACCAGTATTAAACCTGTTAATAAGTTCACTATAATTTAAGGTTCCTGTGAGGTAAAAATTGTAATGCATCGTCATTAAAACTAGAAATAACTCCTTGTGCAAAAAAAGTAAGGCAGGTTTCTGGTGGGTAAAGTTAATGGATGAAAGATTTGTGCTATTTTTTGATAAATAACTTTATTGCCCTAAATAGAATGAACAGTTGTTCCAAAATGAGATGATAGAAGTATAGCAAATCACTAATGGATATATGCTGTAAGTTTGTGGATGATAAATCATGTGAAAGAAATCTTTGTATTCAAGCGAGTTAAAATTTAAAGGGGTTTATATGTTTTTCTGAGAAATGAGCATTAATAACAAAGATCTAATTGGAAAATTATGATTTAGAGTGTTCCATTATTCTGATCAAGAATTTAGAACTTTTTATTTCAGAATTTCCCCAACTCAAATTGTACGTGAATTCTTTAGTAACTATGGAATGTTCTAGAGGATCTTAGACTATGTGAAAGGCAGATGATCATTAGGCCCAGCTGATATGTTAAATTATGTAGAAATCATTGTCAAATAAGTGGTGCTGGGTCTTCTTTGATTTGCATTTATATGAATGTTAATGTGTTTCAAAAACACATTCATAGAAATGTGCAATTCATAGAAATCTGATAGTCCTGATGTTACAGAGTATGTCATGATTTTAGTAATTGTAAGATATGTGCAACAAACATCTTCGTTGTCAGTTGCATCATTGTTGTGGGGAAATGTCATTAGATCTCATGTGGTCATTATGGCCATTTCAAGTCTTATTTCACAGATGGTTAATTGTTTTCTTAGGGCTCAAGTGCTTTCATCTTCGTGGAGGCTCACTGAAAAGACTCTGCCAAGTAAGCTTTTGATACTTTTGAGATCTTACCACTGGGCTAGGTAAGAGTTCTTAGAACTGAAATGTAGAGATGGACCATTCCTATGACTGCTAATGCGATATCAGGTAGAACAGAAATTGAATGAAAACCAGCAAAATTCTCTGATCATTTTCATACTGGGCCAGCAAGTGCTGGGTTTCTGAGATGTGCAATTTGAGTGAATTCCTCAAGGCTGACCCAAATCAGATTGCTGTGGTGACTGTTTAATGGACACTACTATATGTGTATTCCTTGGTAAAACAAAACTGATATTTGAAAGAAAGTGAAGATTAAGCATGAAGTCATGAAAGGCCTGTACACCTCCCTGGTATTTCCTAAGTTTTTAAAGTTTCATCCATTATTAATGGACCTGCACCACAACTTATCATAGAATGCATAGGATCATATATATTTTTGGAGAAAAAATCTATATGGTGAATGGTTCTGCACTCTCCTCCTCATCTACCCTGTAGTACAACTCAGGGCCTAACCTGGAACCTACATCTTATAATTTAAGGGTATCTTCTATTCCTGTTGGAGTTTTATCTATAAAGTAAAACTGACTAAAGAAAAGCTTCCTGAGAACCACGTGGTACCTGAAGATATGGACAGCTTTTCACAAGATAGTTGAACAGTAGTGAAATAATGAGACTTTTAACTTTTCCTTATGGCTACCTTTTCCCCTGACATGAGTAAACTATTAATTAAGCTCCTATGGACTTGTTCCCTACTTAATGTAGTTTTTCTCAGTGATTGGAGTGATATGAGTTACTGGCTGAATAGGGAAGAGTCTGCAGTTGACTATACTTTCTTGCACATACATTAATGGATGAATTAATGTTCTTTAATAATCTGATTTTGATTTCTGAAGGCCCTAGCTAAGAAGCATGCTCTGAATTCTTGATATTCTTCTAGTCATGTATCAGTCTCCCAGGTGTGCTGTGTTCTCTCAAAGATGTTTCTGTGTGGCCATGTGCTGGATGATAACTTGTCTCTGTTGGCTGAAATAATAGCTCAGATATTTGGTCTGAGGACACAGTAGTCCATGGATGATGCCCTACATTTTGGTCTTAATGTTACTTGGTAGGATCATGGGCCAGAGGGAGGAATTGTTAAATAAAGTTTGCAGGAGGCCCTAGATTTTGCCTGCTCACCCTGCACTAGGCCCAGTAAGGCAGAGCAATGCAGAGTTTAATTACAGTAACTGAACTTTGGCTGGTGCAGGGTGTCCCTCTAGCCAGCTGATTTGGCTATATACAACTAGTTACACTTCAACTAATTGATCAGTTAATTAGGCTTCAGGCAATTAAGTTTTCTATGCTTCACGTCAGTGTTCCTATAAGTGCTATCTAAACATATTGTTGGGAGTTCTGGGAAACTGCTCTGGTTTTGGGAGCGGCCCAATTTGTGAATCATTTGTTTTGCTTTTCTAAAATATTTAAATTAATTGGTCTAAGGAATTTCCTTCTAACATGACTGATAGCCCACTGTTAGCCAATGATCCTATGTGAGATAATGACTTTGTCTCTTGGGATGTAGCATCCTAGAATTCAGGGAGATGCTGTTGTGTTTTCTCTGAGGACCCTGATCCAGGGTCTGAGGTGTCTGAACTACCAGAAAGCTGAACCCAGCCCAGGATAATTGGCTTTTAATATGCAAAAGTAATAAAACTTGGGTTTACCAAAGTCTTGGTCACTTCTAGCTTTTCTAGATATGAGATGTTTATACAGTATTAACCAGGATAAAAGGTAGAAGGGAATAACAAAATGATCATGTTGAGGATTAAATTTACTAGTGGGAGAGAAATTAAATTTACAGAACTATTGAACCATCCTATTCTTAATGATTGGCCTATACAGCAGGAAGCAAATTTCCATAGTTAATATAGCTATACTTTTTCATGTTGCATTTGTGTTGTGAACTGAAAATGCTAGATGGGAAATTGCCTGCTGATTAACGAGAACTAATAAAGGAGCCCTATTACAGAGAATGATTAGCTTCCTTTCCTTATGTTTTCTCACCAATCATCAAACTTGTGACTTAGCACTGTCTGATTTATCCATGTTAAGGAAAGAGAAAGTAAGATAGCTGAAAATCCATAGAGGATCCCATATTTGCACTCAGTTACATGATGTTTCCTACTGTTTACAAAGGTCAAAAGTTTTAGAACCAGAAAAGTCTGGATTCTAATTCAAGCTCTCTTTACAGGGTATTCACTGAGTAAACAATGCAGCCTTTCTGGGCCTACATCAGTGATGGCAAGCCTTTGAGCTGAGTGTCCAAGGTGCAACCCAAAACCCACTTATCACAAAATGCCAATAGTGCAATTAAATATGAATACCGAGATTTTAGTTTACAAAAAGCAACTCATCCACGAAGGTCTTTTGTCTTGAAAGACAATTAACATGTGTGCTGTATGTTCACCACCACTGCGCCCTGTATCTTTCTCTGTAAGATAGGGGTACCATCACATGATTTAAGGATCATGCCAAGGCTTGAATAAGATGGCATATGAAAAGCATTTTGCCCAGTGTTAGTAAAGATTGTTTCCTTCCTGATAGTGTAGTTTCAGTGGCTTTTCATGATGGGTTTTCTATGGTCAGGGGCTTAAAGAAGTCTAATTGTTCCTGACCTCAGCCATAGCCAAATCCAAGCATGGATGATTAATGTATCCTTAGACCAGTACTACCCATGCCTCTCTTACAAGTCACCTTATTCCCCCCACCCCACTGCCCCAGCCCTGGTCATAAACCCAGGTCCCCAGGCCTTTTCCTGGAACTTTTTGAATGAATATAGCCAGAATGGTGTGTTGAAATATATATATCTCAAGTAACTGTCTTTCAGGAAGTTTGGAAACTAGTGATAATGTCTGTTTTTTTTTTTTTTTTTTTTTTTTTTTTTTTTTTTTTTTTTTGTTTTGGTACTGGGGATCAAACTCATGACCTTGCACTTGCCAGGCAGGTGCTTACACCTCTGAGCTATATTCCCAGCCCCGATAATGCCTTCTTAATCTTTAACGGGCAGACAACTTGGCTATCATGTTAAAATGCAGAAAATCAGTGGGCCTGGAGTGGAATCTGAGGTTGTGTTTCTAGAATGCTATTAGGGGTTGTACTTGTTGCTGTTCTGGGTGTCACACTTAGGAAGGATCTTTAGGGGCTGAGTAATAATTATTGCATACAGGAAGTCCCCCCCTCCGGAAGTATCTTAAATCTCTGTGATTTCACCACCCGGCAGTAGGGGAATGAATTAACACATCAGCCTGTATATCAGGGATTTGTTTTCCTTTTGCCATTCACTGTACTTTGGAACCACCTGAGATTTATTATAATTATAGATGCCTAAGTCCAAGCTTCAGACTCTAATTCCCTGGGGTGGTCAAAGAGAGAGCACCTGAGTCACTTAATGGCTAGTAAAGAGCCTCAGAATTTTCAGCCCACTTAGGCCTTCTAAACCAAGAAGGGCAAGGGTTCTATGCGATTTGGGTGCAAGGTAGAGATTTACATTGTTTACATTGTCAAAAACTGGTTACCTTGTCTAAAACAACACCTTATGCAGGTAGCCCTCAACTTCTTTGGTTAAGGAAGTATCAAATACATATTGAACTACACTTGTATTTTAAAATCCCAAATAAAAGTGATGTTGGAAATGTCACATACCACCTGTCTCAGTGGCCAGATGCACAAGAGTATGACTATCCAGTTGTTGGCCCTTTAATGACTTGTTCTTCTTATTTCCCTTATTATTGGGGAATGAATTTAGAAGCTCATGCACAATTAGGTCAGAGATCTATCAGTGAGCTATACCCCCGCACTTTTTAAAACTTTTGATACAGGATCTGCCTGAATGGGCCAGGCTGGTCTTGAATTTGAGATCTTTATGCCTTTGCCTGCTGGGTAGCTTGGTTTATGGTATGTGCCACCACACTTGGCTTAATGACCTCTTTAGTTGCACCTAGGATAAAATAGGATAGGTACATTTGAAACATCAATCTTTTTTTTCCATTCAACTTAGTTTATGTATTCATCCTAACCTAGTTGTGTAATAGTTATTGCAGTGATTGTGGCCACCATTGGCTCTGAGGTACGTGTGCTTAATATGCCTTAAAGGTTTCTCCATCATGATGAAGGATGACTTTTCTTCATAACATGATATAAAGTGCCATTAAAATGTTCATTTTCATAATTAATTTTTTAAAATGTGAATCTCAGCAGGGCGAGTTCCTCTAGGCAGAGAGAACGGTATTATTCAGGTAGTGAAAATCATTGTCATGATTCTGTCTCCTTTTCTCTTGTGACTTATTTTGTAGAAGAGAAAGGGGTAGTGAATCTTGGCTCATGTAGAGGTTAGGATGTGGGTGGTCCAGTCTGGTTGCAGAAGTTCAAGACCTACCTCTGCCGATTACTACGATTAGTCACTAAATTTCACTTTCTGGGTCTGGATAAAATGAAACGGCATACAGATCAGAGAAAACACAGAGAAAATGAGAAGGTGCACATGAAATCTATAATGTGTTTGGAGGTATGACAGCCACAAAAGGTAGCTAGTCATGAATAAACCTTTTTGGTTCAATTCAGTTTGACTATTTATTGATATTTTCCATGTGCTTGCCCAAGACAAGGAGACAGATACTCAAGAAGCTCAAAGTCCAGTAATACATGGAAACAGCTCCAAAATACTGCAGTGAGTCCAAAAAAGGTATGCAAAAGGCTTCTCCCAGAGGCCAAAGCCCAGCATGCTTATTAGATAGCTGAGTTACACAGGCTGCTATGGTCTGGATATGGTGTGTGTCCCAAAGTATGTGCTGGAAGCTTGGTGACTGGTGTTGATGTTGAAGGGAGGCCTGGGGAAAAGTGGTTGTCATTAGAGGGGCACCCGTGGAAGGGATTAAGGTAGTTCTCTGCAAGAGTGAGTTATAAAGAGCAGGCCTGGCTCTTGAATACCTCTGGCTTCCTGTACCATGCTGCAGTTCCCTCTGTGTGTTCCTACCATTACGATGATGTCTTCAGGAAGCCCTTGCCAGAGCTGGAAAGGATGGCATCGTTCAGTTTTCAGTCTCCCAGTCTGCAAACTGAATTCATCTTTGCTTTGTTAAAGTACTCAGCATCACATATTATGACAACCAAAAGTGGCCTAACAGATAGGCGAAGAGCACATTTAAGAAGCTGGCCATTACAGTGCTACCCAAGGCCATGCGTCCATGACCCATCCAGACACTCAGAAGGATGTCCCACCAATCCTTGGGGTGGATCCCAAAGCCAGTCAACATTCCACCCTGACACCAAACTCACCTGCTGATGTTTTATAAGCAGGACTTTCCAGGGATGGACAGCTTGAATGATGAATAGTAACACTTCATATTTATACAGTTTTTGCAATTGATGTGTTGCTTAGGTATTTAACACATCTTATTTTCCTTATGAAATATTGTTATTTTGCTTTTTTGGGGGGTACTGGGCATCAAACTCATGACCTCATGCTTGCCAGGAAGGTGCTTAGGCTGCTGAGCTAAATCTCCAGCCCTATTTTGCATTTTTATCCTTCCATTTATTTAAACTTATAGAAGCAATAGAGACTTTCTACCTAAAATGTAGGTGAGAGTGGTAGATACTTCTAATGTTTGTGATGGACACTTTTTTGCTCAGTTTTGGTTAGTAAAGTTCCTATAGCTCTAATGGCTCTAACAATAAAATTGAGTTTTCTTTGTTAAAAAAAAAAAAAAACAGCTAGTCTATCTCAAAGACTATGGGTGCTGTGTAAAGGTTTAAAGCAGGTATTACTATGGTGTCCCTGCACTCGAGAAAGTCTCTCCAGGGGTATTTTGAAAAACATTAGAAAGGGTAAGAGAGGCAAGAAAACCAGTCCAGAGGCTGTTGTGGTAATCTAGGGAGGAGATTATGACAGAGGAAGGCTGGTGGTGGCGGGGAAGTGTTTGGGGTGGATTAGATGACAGAAAGTGTTATGTAATTAGTGGGGTTTAGCAATTTTTAGTGATGTAAAGGGAGGATTTTAGGTGGCTACGCAGGATTTGACCTAGAGGAAAGACAAGCACAGTGTGCTTTGAGTGAGGGGCAGAGAATAGAATGGGTACAATTTCGGACATTTTGAGAATGAGGCACCACGTAGAAAAGACAAAGGTGAGTGTAAAGGAATGTACAGTGCAGAATGAACCTAGGAACACTGGCACTGAAGGCATAAGCACTCAGAGGAGGAAGGAGCAATTAACTAAAAAAGGAATAGACAGAAGACTAGCAGAGAACTAGTATAGCAGTACAAGGAGAGACCAGTGTTTAGTGAGGAAGTGGGCTCCATCAGTGATGTCCGGGCTTTCCATTCAGTCAGGTGTCTCTGGCCACCCTTGGAGAGCAGTGCAGCTCATGTAGACAGAGGCCAAATCCTCAGGCAGCGAAGAGTGACAAGAAGACCAGGAAGCAGCAAATGCAGACTCTTTAAGAGGCCAGCTGAAAAGAGAAGTAGGGGAAAAAGAAAGTATACAAGGGGAGGACAATGAGTGGTATGGTAAGGGCTGGGAATATAGCTCAGGAGGTCCTGAGTTCAGTTCCCAGTACCAAAACCAAAAAACCAGAATATAATAAATGCTGCAAAATTCACTAAAAAATGGTGAAGGGAGATAATGGTAATGGATGGTGCCAAGGTCCTTGGAGAGTGTGAGAAGATACTGATGGACAATGATGGCGAACCTTTTAGAGCAGTGGTAGTGAACCTACTGCAGAGTGTATCATTGAAAGGTCTAAAACAATGATGGCAAATCTTGTAGGGCTTTTACTGATATGCACAGCCTGCTGCCCCACACCTGCCACCGCCCGTGTAGGAAAAGGCACACTTGTTGGAAACTGCTGTGAAGACGGTGAGTGCGAGCATGGAAGTCAGTAAGTTCTGCAGTCAATGAAGAAGGCTGGAAGGAAAAAACAGCAAGGAGTCAGAAGACTTGACAGAAGGTTTAGGTTGAAAGAAAAAAGGCAAATCATGCTGCGTACCAAAAGCAACTTATAAAAACCCACAGTGCCTGTAATATAGAATAATACCTGGAGTGTGGTGTATATGTACAGATTCGAAAAAATATTAGTCATATCTTTCATGCTAAATTTTTATTCAATGTTATGCAACTGCATAAGTATAAATATTTGTTCAATATACAACAATTATGACATCCATAGGGGAATTTCTTAGAGAAAATAAGACTGCAAACACTTTTATTGCACAGATTCTAACAAACTTTTTAAGCTGGCAAGTCAAGAGCTGGGAGTACTACCAAGGAGCACGTCTAACAATCACACAGAGACTGACCATCTAGAACACAGGAGAATTTCTACCAGCTGATTTGGGCAGTTCACAACAAACAGGTATTACATGAATGCAACCTTAAGTACTCTTTACTCATCCAAAATGTGAAAACATTTGGCCAAAATGATAATACACTATACAAAATATACATAAAAATATCCTTTGTAAACAAGCAGCTAGTTGTGCTTCAAAGAAAACTGGACATTAACAAGCAAAGGCTGTAAACCGTGAACTACATCCCAAACAGACCTGTCTCAATGTTCAGTGTAGAAGGATAGATTATGACAACTGCCAAACAGATACTGTATTACAAGTCTTGAGACCACTTTGGAAACCCATTTAAGTTCTTGTAAAAAATATTTTGTTTCTTTTGCAGTTTCACACTAAAATAATGGAGAAAGGCCAAAATTGCATGGTAAAAAAAAAATAGGGGCGAGGAGCAGACATCTGTCCTTTTCTGGCCATTGCCAACTTACTTTACAATGAAGGCGAACCAAGTGGTTGGTTAAGTTATGCCTTTGTTCTTGGAGTGTTTACAGCCTTGCTAGATGATTTACAATCCACAGGGCTCTAAGATGATGCTGTGCTTACATAAACAGTTTCATAGACTGAAGATACTAAGACATTCCTCGAGGGAGTTTGGTGCTAGATTATTTACTGGTAATTTTTTCCTTAAACAAAAGAAACAAACAAACAAACAAACAAAATCCTGCTATGGATCCCAAGCATCTTATAAATACTTATCTGCTGTCTCTTAGTGCCTCAGTACTTATGTCAGCAAGTGCCATCTTACAATTCAAAACAAGCCACCACCAAAAGAAAAAAACAACAAAAAGAAATCAAAAACCCTTCGCACTAAAATGATTTGACAAAGTCTACATATTTCATGGTATACAAAATTTAAATAAGGCTTAGCAAAAGTAAAAAGGATGCTCACATTCAAACACCAAATAGCTCCACACAAGTCTCTTTGTTACAAAAATGTTGCTCTTTATTAATACAGTATTTTTTGCATACAAATAAAGAGATCATGTTTTGAAGTGCTTGGAGCTACTTGATGCATCAAAAATGAATGTGAAACCAGGAACTTGCTAAAAACAGCAAGCTTCATCTACAACATAAGGCCCCAGCTATGTGTTAAAATGTATCTGATGTCCTGATTATTCCTTAATATATATATGCTATGATGCCAAAATCCACCCCCCTTTCTGTCCCTCAAAAAAGCAAACTTAAAACCTCTTCCAATGCCCAATGCTTACAACTTGACCTAAGTACTAGTAGATTTGTGTGCAGCCAGGAATTTTCCTTTTTATTCCAGAGCAGGGCTGGTGCAAGGACTACCATAAAACCTGTGCTTCTTGGACTACTTGCTCACAGCATAAAGGCCTAAATGTAAGAGCTTGAAACGAAGGAAAGAAAAAACAGAAATAAAGTCAATGTGTTTATAGTCCCTGCTCTACTTTGGATGAAGACCATACATAGAATCTACAGAAAAGGACAACTGACCTTTGGGACAGCTGAACCCTCAGGATCAAAATGTCCACAGGGATGATTCTGAAATGAACCTGACTGACTCCATTTATCCTGCCATTCCTAGTGGAGATTCCAAATGCAATGATTGGAGCAGTTTTTTTAGATCTGGAAATCGGTAGCCAGATACAGTATTATCAGAAACTCTGGTTAAAAATACACATAAAAACTCACAATCTACCATATTTAGGACTTTCTTGCATCTTTGACTCTACTTATAAAAATGGAGTCTTGAAGTATTTCCAAACCACAGACCAAAACAGGTAGGTGGATGTATACAGACACAAAGGTGGATGCATCTATATTTTTACATACACCCAGTTTTGACCATTTTGCATCATTTCTACGTGATGATAAGTGGTAAAGCAAAGATCTTACTTTTCAAAAGCTGTAGTGAACGATGCAATCAGCAGCAAGGTATAGACTCTACATCCCAAACCAAACACATCGCTAGATATTTACAGAGAAAAATTTCTTTCCTTAACAACCCTCAACCTTGTAAAGGAATTTGTGTGTGCACGTGTGTGTGTGTGTGTGTGTGTGTACAAACACTATCTGGTAACAGTTTTACCGGTGACAACTGGGAAGGCATCTGGAAGAAAGCTCCCTCCGTTTCTCTCCCTCTCCTCACTGAGGCTCAAGCTCTGCCTGACGGACGTTCATTCCCACAATGCTGTTTTCGAGGGTGGTCTCGACAGTCCTATTCTCAGGCCAGGTTTCCATGGTCCTGCCCAGGGACCCGGCCCCTTAGGAAGCCTTTTTGTGAGGGCTGCTACGTAAACTCTCTTTGCCCCGCCTCTGCCGCACCACGAAGTCCTTCTCTGAAGAAAGGGTGATGGAGCGGTCTGTGTTTGCGATTGGAGATGCCTTGGGCACGTCCCTGCCCAGGTTCTGTTTCCTGGGTTGGGGAGGCTGGGCAGGGGTGGGGTCTCTTCCTTTGGTTTCACCCGTGGTGGCAGTTATAGAAAGCGCCCTGTCTCGGTGGCCAGCCCCATCTGACACCTGTAAGTCAGGCTGGTGGGACTCTAGGGCAGTGGTGGAAAGGCGGAAGGATGGCAAGGAGTCACTCTTTGTCATTAGCGTTCTGCCATCCCCCCCAGACTGGGGCTTCCTGTGGTCCCTGTGGCTGGTGGCTATAGGCTCAAGCATGCCCCCATTGGTCTTGGAAGAGGGGTCGCCACTGGCTGGGGTGGCCTCTCGGACTCCTGGCCCTGACCGGGCCTCGGGGAAGCTGGAGGAGTAGCTCAGAGACTTCTCTGGGAGGGCCGTGGAGCGCAGAGAACTCTGCCCAGTGGCTGAGGGTGACCGTTTCATGCCGCTGAGCTTGCCCGCCTCAGCCAGGGGCTTCTGGGGCCCAGGCCCTTTGCCCTTGGACTCTGAGAAGCCCTTGCCTACCCCTGATGTTGGTCTGTCTGTTCCTTTTGACCGACTCTCTCCATGCATGAGGCAGAGGCTGGCCTCCTCCTTCCCACTGTCTGGGGCTGCAGTGTAAAGTGCTTCTGTGCATTTCTTCCCTTCGGCCTTCCTGTCCCAGGCAGTGGCCTGCTGAGTGGGGCTTTTGTCTGTCTGTCTGTCTTTCACAGTGGATGGTTTGGGATGTTTTGGAGACAGGCTTTGCTTCTCACCAGCACTGAGAGGTTTCTGGTCCACCGACTCGTTGGACCCTAGGTGCCCTGGCCTTGGCAAATGTACAGGATGGTCCTGCATCTCTAGGGGATGTCTGCCACTGGTGGGTTTTGGTTTGGCATCTACAAGACCCTGTTCAGTGTGCAGCAAGACAGAGGGCCCGCTTTCTTCGCAGCCAACCACACTGCCAGCTTTGCTCTGGGAACCCGGGATGGCAGGAAACACATCCAGCATGACCTTGATGTTGCTCTTCTCATCTCGGCTGGAGCTTCCAAGTGGCTGAGGCTCTTTGCTCTTTGAAGCCCCAACACTTGGTTTCTGTGAGGAGAGGGACCTGTCTGGGTGCTTGGACTTTGGAGGGCTGATGTCAGGGCCAGGGAGGGGCTTGGGGCTGTTGCTTTCACAGTATGCAGCAGCAGTGGACCTGAGAGGGTGCTGGGGGCCCCGGCTGGGTTCTGAAGCACCTGGTGTGGTCTCTAGCTCCCTGCCGGAAGTGTGGCTGGGGGAAGTGCACTGCTGCCGGACAGCCGGTCTAGGCAGCTCTTTGGTGGTCAGTGGGGGCTGAGGGCCACTGCTGAGGTGCCTTTGCAGAAGCTGTTCTTTCCTCTCAAGCTCTGTGGGGCCCTCTTTCTGCAAAGATGGGACGCCAGAGAGCTTTTCGTTCTTCCCACTCTCGGTTCTGAGTGGCTGCAGAGGATGCCTGGCAGGGGCAGCTTCAGGTTTGGCTTCCACACAGTACTTTACCACGTCCACCTCTTTCTCACCAAGATTCCCAGATGCGCACGGGGCCTTGTTGTCCCTGGCTAGGGGCCTTGCCTCCTCTCGGCCGTCTTTGTGGTTTGTTTTCCCACAAGGTGTCCTTGTTTTTTCCACAGCCTGGTTCCACATGTACAAATCTGGGTGAGTTCTTCCCATAGAAGAGAGGTTTTGGGGACCGTCACTGGCTTTAGCAGTCTCTTGGGGACATAGCTCCACAGAGCGGTCTTGGTCCATGTTAGCCCTTGTGGCAGACCACTCGCCTGTGGTTGTGGACGGGCCCTTTCCCATCAGTTCCTTCAGGCCTGGTTTCTCTCTCGAGGGGCCCCTGTCAGATGGAAGTAGGCTCTGTGGGCTGGTGGGATCAGTATTGTGCAGGGTCTTCCCAGGGCTGGGGAGGACCTTGGAGTCCTTGGAATGGTCTTGGTGTTTTGTGGCGCTGTCCTCTCTCTGTTGGAGGTCATTCTCCATAACTGTCCCTGGGGCCCTGCCAGCAGGCTGGAAAACTTTCTTCTCCCGCTTTATCTCTGGATCAGGCAGGGAAGCTGTTGAGTTCTGGAGACCTCGGCTGGGGGGCAGGAACCGAGGTTCAAGCAAGTAAGATTTACTCATCTTTAAGCTGGCAGGGGAAAGCTCTCTGAGGCTGGTAGTTTCGCCCTTTTTGCCACCACTGCCAGGGAGTGTTGGAGGCACAGAGGGCGCCATGTCCCCAGCAGGGCTGGGGCTCTGAGCAGTGTCTGGTGAAAGCAGCTCTGTCTTACAGGCGTGAGGTCCAGATAGGAGAGCGATGTCCAGCGTGCCCTCAATTGGCTTCAGGCAGGAAACTGACCTGCCCTCCAGCTTATACTCAGAGGGGCTCTTTCTGACAGGGGATTCAGGAGCAGCCAAGCCCGGCTTCTCTGCTCCACTGTCCACTCGGCCCGCTAAGGCCTTGAGGGGAACAAAGGAGACCGCACTCATCTGAGCTGCATGCGTGCTGCTGACGTACAGACGGCTCTCAGAGGCTGGTGGGGCCTCCTGCTGCCCACTCCCGGGCCGGAGTGCATTCCCTGACAGGCATTCATGGGGGCTGGATGTCACTTTGGGCTTCACGTCTTTGTCTTCAAGCGACATTTTCTTTCGGAGGTAATCAATATTGGCCAGCTTGCTGTCCAGCTTCTCACTGCGGAGGAAGTCCTTGATCTGGGAGGCCTTCTCTGAGTTCTCTCCCTTCCCAGAGGTGGACCTCTCTGGGGAGTGACACAGACTGTCCTGGAGGGTGCCAGGGGCAGAGGTTCGTTTCAAGTCACCTGTGCCATGCTCCCCAGGTGCTGGGCCAAAGCCTGCCACTGCCCCGTCCGGGGTTCCCCCCTCGCTGGCCCGCACACTGGCCTGCTTGTGGAGGGCACCCTTCAGCAGGCTGCCCAGAGACTGGGCCTCTGCTGCCTTGCTCTCAAAGTGACTTGACCTTTCCAGAGCCTTGGGGTAGACTTTCTTCTCCCTCTCTTCTAGTCTAAAGAGACTGTGGGTTTCTGACTCACCGCCAAGGCCATGTGGTTTCTGGGACTCCTGTTTCTCTGGGAGGCCATCTGGTTTCTTCACCACCACCTTGGCCTTCAGCTTGTCCCGGTCCAAGTCCTCCACAGATTCCTGCCGGCCCAGCTTCCGGGAGACTGGGCGTTTCAGGCAGCCTTGCTCCACGGGCCGGGCACGGCTGAGGGATGGTGCGTCACACATGGTTTCCTCCAGGCTCTGCAGTGTTGCCTCCCGCTGGGACTGGTCCCGCTGCACCTCCTCCTGGGTCACCTCCAGGCTATGCTTTCGGGAGCACAGGTGCTTCTTGTCACTGCCATAGGAAGGTGACAGCTTTTCCTCAGACTGTACCCGCTTGAGCAATGGCGATCGAGGGGGCTCAGCGCTCTTGGGCCTTACAATGTGTCTGACGATGGTGGGAGGGGAGTGCATCTTGCTGGGAAAAGCTTGTGAGATCTTGGCATTGCCCAGTGAGTGTCCCAACAGTGGGGATGGTGAGCGCTGCGGGGAGGTGGGCTGGGGAGTTGGAGAAGGTGTTCGGGCCAGCGGGGACAGCGGGATGCTGCCGGCCGACTTGCGCCTTCCAGAGCGGTATCGCTGCCCACTGAGCTTGGGGGCCAGGCCATGGAGTGTGCTGGGCCGGATGTGTCCTGAGCCTGCTGGGGAGTTGGGGGCACTAGAGCTTGGGGAGCTGCTCTGGGAGGAATTAGTACCTGTGGGAGGAAAACAGAAGGCTGTAAGCATCCAGCATCATCTTCCTTTTTCTTCTAACAATTCCGATCCAGACTGTTGGAGGTTAAGTCCAGGAAAAGGTAGCACCATATCTAAGCATTGCGCTGATGAATTGAACCCTTTACAGATAAGCCTCACCAAAGCAGAGTTAGGTCCTGCCACCTGTCTTACTTAGTTGTCAGAATAGCCCTGTCTCTGCCCTCCCTCTTAATCCTGTCATTTTCGAACTCTACCCACTTTGCTCAGGCTGAACCAGGCTCCCTGCTTTTCAGGACACTGGCCAACTCTACCTCCTCTCAGTTCTCTTGCTGTCTAAACCACATCAGGAGACTCACCAGATGGGAAGTCAGGGGTGGAACGGTAGCTGGGTGTGGGAGATCGGGGAGACAGACTGTGAGTGGGGGAGCCCGGAAGGCTCTCTCCTGATGACAGGGATCGATTCAAGCAAGAGAAACTCCTGCTGGTGTGCAGCAAAGGAGACGGCTGCTTGGCTAGCTTTTTGAAGAGAGATCTCCTCCTAGGGTAGGAACAGGAAAAGATTGATCAGCGCCCACTGTTCCAGCCGCTCCTGTCTCCCCAATGTACCAACATATTCAGTTTACCCTTTAGTGACCTACAGCAGACCTTGAAGAGTAAGATTCCACTTTCAAAAACTTTCTCATGACTTATAAAGGAACACCCTTTGATGGTATCTCATGAAAGGTCTCAATTTCAACACTCAGGAAGAGGTGGGAAAATAGGATAAATATATTCACTTGTTCATAATTAATATTATTTATAAGAGGGGCTTCTTTGTGTGAAAGAAGGCATATACAAAGACATACCCTGCACATGTTGACCTGATTAAATTGAGATAAAACAAAATGAAACTCTGGAGAAAAAACATTATCTTGGCTATAGAACTCATTAATGGTGAGACACTGGATAAGGCTTTATGTATGAAGGGCTGTGTGCTCTGCTTATTCCATTGTGGGCTCCTGAATGTAGGCAGGATATTTACACAGAAAACACTGGGCAAAGTGAAGCAGAGACTTCCTATCAGCGGGCAGCAGACACAAACGTGCGTTTAGCGCTCGAAGAGCATGTCCTAAGGCAGAAGGGATGGGTGCCCGTGGCTTATGGGCACATCACAGAGGCCCAGGCCACTGCTGGAGAGCTTCAACAGAAAGTTGTGAGATTCTGTGTACACTAAAGCAAGACCAGAAAGAATAGGATTTGTGTGTATAATCTGAATGAAGGTAATAAATGCATGTGGAATAAAAGTCAAACATTTCCACAAACTTAGCCTGGAACAGGGACTAGACACCAACTCTTATTTTTTTTTTACACCGGTTTCTTCATCCTTTTGTCTGTACATTGCTCAATAATGTGCCGCTATCTTTTAAATTTTTCTAGTTGTAGAAATTATCTATTGATGTTCTACTACGCAGAATGAGAATGCAACTCCTGCGCCATCCCCATCCCATCTACTGAAGGCCAAATATACTGTCCCATTTCTGTTCTTTCCAATACAACAACTAAGACAAAAAACTTTGGTTACAAAAATGAGCTTTGTGAAGTATCATGCTGCTTTCCTCATGTGTAACTTTGTTTTTCCTGGAGTTCAAAAATGGATTTATTTTTCATTTGCTTGTTTTTCTACACTTCTGTCTGAGGCCCTTTCACTGAAGTGAGCTGTGAGGTCCCCCGGGTGAGGCAGGGGCAGGCAGCACCCGGGAGCACGTGCACCCCCCCCTGGCTTGGTCAGCACAAAGGGACTCTCATCAGTGCTTCCTGGCTGCCAGCGTGTGTCCCCTCATTATGTTTCAGTCTGTGAGACAAAGCCCTTTTATATCCAGGGTTATTTTGGCAGCTTTAAAGAGGCAGTTATTTTGGAATATCTGGCATTTTAAAAAACTGTTTTTAGATAAGGTCGAGGACACTGGAAATGTAGATTTCATATCATACATTGCCTGATGGTCCAGTTGCTCAATGAAATAAAGTCTAGAGACTCAGAAAACAGCAGAGGGGTTCTTGTGGTGTTCACACATGACTGCACTCTCAGAGCCCTTCCACAGTGGAAATACGCACCTCCTTTGACTGTGAAAAATAATGCTATGATGACTACGACTTAATGTATAATGTGAACTGTGAGATAAAAGTCCTCGTAGAATAATAGATCTTTCTCATGTTTAAGTAAACATTTGACTAATTTCTTGCCAAGGTGGTATATAATAAAGGGAAGAGCGACGGACTGACCTTTCTAGACTTTCCTTTTTCTTAGACTTCTTGCTCCGTCTCACCATGCGGCTCTTATAGCTGTTTCTCCTGGCTGGTCCTGTTTTGATTGATGTGTTTTCAAATGGGGTGGTGGTGATTGACACTTTATTTCCACTCTATAAAAAACATGAAGTGATATTAAAGGGAAATGCTGTGATAAAGCGAGATCAGAGATAAGAGATTCAAAGACACAATAGATAAGGGCAGACATAGAATGGGCTTCTCCTATTTCTAAATAACCCACCAGTGAGGTCCTGACAATTCACTTGGGGTAGAAGGCAAAATAGGAAGTCTTTTGGAGGGTAGGCGCCCAAATCCAGCTCTATACTGGATCAAATCCTCTGTGACCTCAGTGGGCTGCTGGCCTGGCTGAGGCCTCAGCTGGGTCATATATGCTGCACTAGCTAATGACAGAATACTGCCTGTTTCCACAGTGGTGGCAAACCTATGGCACATGTAACACAGCCAGCTGGCTGTTATCTTTGAAAGCTCTACAAGGTTCACCATTACTGTCCTTGGGCTTATCCAAGGAGTAAAGGAGAAAGAATTTATAAAGCCTTCAGTGCTGACTACGACACATAGAAAGGCTCTATAAATCAGGTATCTTCATCCATATGTATTAAGTATAAATGTGCCCAGTGGCCGTCTGCTCTTGGTTGATACATTTTTCTCCCCCCTCCTTCTTTTCATGCTTTCCTTTGACCTAGAAATCATAGAACAACAGAACTGAATGAAACTTTTAGGTTATTTTAAAAGGTTTGTGTTCTATGGTCATAACCTGTTAGCATGCAGAGTTAGAAAATACGTGTCAACCGCCGGGAACCCTCTCTTTAGCCACGTCACGCACAGTGAGGTCATTCCTGTTGCGTTTCTGTGTCCTGCCACTGAATCTTGGGACAGGGGCTTGCTGAGTAGGGCCTGGGGGTGGAATTGAGCTTGGAGGTAGCAGGCAGGCTGAGGGCTATAGGGGCAGGTGGGCATCCATGACCTCTTCCTGAGTTTCCTAATAGCTGCGGAGAAATAAGTCCTTTCAACCCAGAGACGGTTCTGATTACCTTGAAAACAAAGCAATAAGCAAAAGGGCCTTTTCAAAAAGCTGTGCCTGGAAGACATCCAGCTGTTCAGCTCTAAGTGGTACCAAGTGATAAGAAGTGAAGTGTGTTAGGAACAAGGCATTGAAAAAAGAGGGAATGACTGTTTTAATGACTGCCCCCATTTGCAAAGTATGCCATGCTATTGTAACAGAAAATGTGTAAAAAATAAATAAAACCATTCACCCAGGTACTACGGGTAATATTTTAATGTACGCTGGCTGACTCTTCCCACACCCATGCTGGTGCTAGAACTCAGGGCCTCAAACATGCTAGGAAAGTGCTTTAACACTAAGCTGCGTCTTGATTGATGTGTACGGCATGGGCACAGGACATAAAAACACACAATTATATAAAGTAAATACAGGACAAATCCCGAGCATTTCCCATTAGAAAACAGTGAGGAGCAGAGCTTGCTAAAAGAGAGCATATCACTAGGCTCTGTAACAATGTCTCCTTCCCAATAAAAACCAGACTGTTTTCTCTTGGTTTCTGCATGTCTTTTTCAGAGGACAACTCATTTATCTTGTGCACTTGAGGCTAACTTCTCCAAGTGATAATACACAAAAGATGCAGAATGCCAATGTTAAATTGGAAGCATTCATCGAAAAATGCTAAATGATTGAAAAGATAATAGGTGCCATTTGTGAAGCCTGCCACCTGGTGGATCCACTCCGCCACAGCAAGTGCTATGTCAATTTGCTCAGTGTAGTTTACCGAGTTGGCTCATCCTCAACTAATTTCTCTTAAAGAATGAGAGACCTCTTAGAGAATTCTGTGGCACTTGTTTAAAAAATTCAACAGAGACATGGCTAGCAGAGAGTTAAATGTTCAATTAGGTCACTTTTACTTTAAACTCTTTTAGGATTAGAACACAGTGGGAGGGAAATTAAGCTGGCTGAACTGAAAATGACAGCAGAAGTCAGGCTGCCCATTTGTTCTCTCAGTCTGGCTCTGTTAGTTTATTGGTTGGCTGTGGGTAACTCCCTGAGTTCCACCCTCTTTTTCTTCCTTTTCCTGCAAAGCACAGATGGGGATGGGCTCCTGGCATCCCTGCTCTTTGCCCTGACTACATCTTTCACCCCAGCCTATGTGACACCTTATCCTTCCATGAGCCAGGGCTCCAACCTGCTGGGTCACTGTATACCCCACCTTGCTGTCTCTTGCCCTGGTCTTTGCACACCTCTTCATGTTTCCTAGACTATGCTGTGGCCCTGTTCCATACCCTGAGATTCTCTATCCACCTTCCAAATCCTTGAACCATAACTCCAAATTGTCTGGTGCTTTCTTAAGCATCCCAGTGAAATGTCATCTCTCCAGAACTTGTGCCATATCTACAATCTGTGTCTCACATTTAGTACTTATATTATGGCCTGGTGTTGCCATCATTTCCCCCATGGCTACTATATGCTGTATCAACAGAGACTTCATGTGTGGAGCAGTATGCTGTAGGACTTAAAAGTATAGGCTCCTGAGCTCCTGTGCTTGGCTACAGATCTTCATCTGTGCCTTCCTAGCAAGCAAGCTTGGCTGCTCTATTAGCTTCTCTCTGTTCTGGTTTTTTCTTCTGTGAAATAGGGATATTTATATTTATAGCATCTCCCTTACAGTGTAACTGTGAAGGTTGTATGATGTTATGTGTGTAAAACACAACAGAGCTTGGCAGGTGCCACGTGTCTCTCTCCATTAGCTATTGTTCTCATGTGTCATTTTAGTGTGGCCCTTCTAGCACTTCACAGAACTCTCTGCATCTACTAGAGGCTGAACAGGTCTTTGAGGATGGCAAAGATGCTACTTGGCACTCTCTCTGTCAGATTCTAGAAGCTCCCCAGAGATCATGGAAAGGAAATTTCTGAAGCAAGTGCTGGAGTTGTTGTAAGGGCTTCGCTTATGCACTGGGGATTTAGAATATTGGATACTAAGAAAGCAACTTGCTGAGTTGAAAGTTTCTTGGATTACAGAAGTTCAGTCTGGCAGGTTATCCTTTGATCATGGCAGAGGACTGGGTCAGTGTGGTGACTGTAGGAAGTGAAGAACAATTTCAGTGTATTTCCTGGACTGGTTAACTGCTCACAGCAGTACTCCCATTGCCATTGGGGAACAGAAGGAGAAGCCACTTTAGTAATTCCATGGGTTGAGATGCTAAGTGACTTGGGCAGGTTTCCCTATGCATGGAAGCTGGAGCTTCCATAGCAGGTCCACTTTAAAGTTGTGAGGGAAAATGAGACCAAGTGTGAAGCTATGAGACAGAAATCCTTACTGTGCTCATAATCCAAAAGATAAACATACATGTATTTCAACACACACACACACACACACACACACACACACACACACACGGTCCTATGTAACGATTCTTCTACTTTTTCCTAAGGATGCCATGAGACTGTTAAAACCATTGGAAAGTGCTGTCAAGAATCCTAAAATAGAGCTGCCACCCTCATGTTCAACTAGCAACACCACCTAGAAGTCCACTGTTGGTACTAGTGAGTCACTTTATACTCTGGGCTGCAGAATCACTAGTTAAATTTGGAAGAAAACTGCATGATTACACAGTTCACTGGGAAGATAATTAAATCCCTTGTATCCTCTTTGTTTCATTACACTAGTTTCTGCTCTCAAGTGCTTCCTTTATGAACCAGAGGCAGGAGCCCCTGCCTGGATGTGTGACAGAGCATGCTATGGCCTCTCGGGGTGCCAGTGTGCTCCACTCCATTATGTTTAAGCAGTGCCAGTGCCACAAATTGAGCGACTGGGTCGAGGACTGAAGACTTCCAGTTGTGGAAGGTGGTTATACACAGAACCATCTGATTCTGCTAAGAGAACTTGCCAGAAACCTTTAGAGAAAATACACATTTAAATTTCAGAGAAGCCAGCAGAGAGGTTTCAAAATATGGAATTGTATTAGATACAAAAGACATCATGCAAGTGATCCATTATGTATCAGCACAATAAATGTGTATGTGCTTCTCTCTATGTATAAACCTACATAATTCAGTTTATTTTTCTTTTGATTTTATGAGAAGTGTGACATAAAGATACACTGTAATAAGAGTGACCTTGCATATAACCCCATACTATTATGAAGAATGTAGAAGGCAAGACATCTATTACCATTTAAAATCTCTTAACCTTCTTAAAATCAGTGATGGAAAGCTTCCAGAAAAGCTCCAGTAGGATGAATGACAAGAGAAACCCACATACAAAACACAGACCCAACTCTTCAAAGTCAAGGGTCAAGGTGGGCCCCTAGATTAGGCCACAGGGCATCCTGGAAACAGTGACCTCATTGTCTGCCTCCCAGGGTTGTTCCTAACAACCAGAAAGGCTTTTCTAAGAGACAGCAGAAGAAACCACCAACTTCCCTGAGCCCTTATCCACCGACGGTGGTTTGGTGAGCTAGTGATGGGTGACAGGGACCACAGGAATAAGTACTGCCACAAACCTTTAGGGGAAATATAATTTAAATTTCAGAGACATTGGCAGAGAGGTTTTATGGATGGGTGAAGCAGCTAGTGATGGAACCATTGTGTTTCTTTTAGATTTTGTCTTGTCAGCCTAAGGTCCTTTCAGGTGATTTTCAAAGCAAAGGGATCTCAACGTCAGCAATTCTACTCTGCCTCTCATTTCATAGACATTTAACCAAGCACTGCTTCATCCTGGTTGGGTAAAGAACATTATTACAGGCAGATATTGAATAAAACAAAAACCTGAGTTATTACACAGGCAGAGGCAGAAGTAGCCTTTGTTTCTACTCAGTAGCCTAGAGAAGTGTAGGTTCACTTTCAGCCTTCTGCTACCAAACCAAGTGGTCTCTGCTATAAGACATGAATAAGGACCCAGTGAAAGTAGTCATGTGGTCCTTGTCCTTCCATAGTAACTTTCAGACAGCAATCAAAGAAGAACACCATAGTTCTTTTAAAATCTAAAAACTTATTAAGCCACAAGTCCCCCTGGGCTCAGAGCCCAAGATCAAAGTCTCATTAATGATGTGAGTTAATCAACAGTAATTACTTCCTTTCTACTGCTTTACACTAGATGATAGGATATACACACTACCACCACTAGTGAACCTAAGACAGACTTCAAATCTTTTGAGGAACACACTTATGTGAGTTGGGAGAATGACAGACAGGGGAGGTAGAGTCATTTAATTCCATTTGGTTTTGAAAAACTTGAGCACCCACTTCCTTGTAGAGCCCGTCTTCTTTACTCACAGAATGTTCTCTTCAAGAGTAGTACATTCCATCCTCTGCTAGAGCACAGCTAGTGAAGCTATGATTTCTTTTCTCATGTACATCTCTCATACTTCTCAAAGCAAGAGACTATCTATTACAGTTTCTATCTGGATGTCCCCCCAAACCATCATGTCATGGATGGGGGTGGGCTTTTCAGAGGTGGCTGAATATAGAACTTGTGATAGATTCATGGTTCAATGCTGGGATGAAGGGTGGGTGATTGCTGGATTAGTCCACTGACTGGATTGGCACTTGCTCTAATCCCAATAGTCTGGATAAAATAAGAGGGGCAGGAAGAGGCTTGTTTCTCTCCTCTCTAGCTGCTTTTGTTGTCTTCTGCTGCCATAAACTGTTGCTTCTCTGCCACATGCCACCCTGCCTTGGAGCTAGCCGATTATGGACTGGAACCTCTACAAATTGTGAACTAAATAAACCTTTCCCCTTTAACTTGTGGGTGTTGTGTATTTTGTCTCAGCAACAAGAAAAGTAACTAAGACACCATCCCTTAATTTCTGTGTTACTAATGTCTACAATGACTCTGAAGTCAGCCTGAATGACATTAACAACAGCATGCATATTCATTTATACCTCTATGTATCTATAGTCCATATCCTGAAATAGGCTGTGGGTTGATGCTCACATCTCTTTGAGTTGTCACCTTTAACAGAGTCTGAACACAGTGTTCAAGAAGCAAGAGGTTATTTGTAAATCTGAAGATTTATAAAGTAATCCTAAAAATAAAAATTACATTTCTCACCAAAATCAGCCACCTTTTCCTGAGCAAATTTAAACTCCAACTAGAATTTATCTATTTGGATCTATGACTATATTCTACAGTCAGAGTGTATCAAAGAAGACAGCACCACAGAACTGCCTGGAAGATGAGTGCACATGCCCTATCTTCATTCGTGCTTCATGCTTCCTGTGACCCCATGCCATACCTCTACTCAGCTTACCATTCACACCAAAGTTTACCCCCATGTAAATTAATGTATATATTTGTATGAAGAGCGAGGGAAGACTAATAATTGCCAGAACGTTTTTATCCACTACTATTTTTTTATCATTCATAGCATTTGTATGTACATATTTATAATTCCATCTTTCAAAGGTATGCCAACTGTCAGACTAAATCTTTAGCTATGACTTCAAAATGCAATGTTGTCTCCTACTATAGTAGAATAAACCCATCCTGAAGAAAATCACCTGTCGGACAGGCAATTTCTAAACACATCCTACCATGTGAGATAGATAAAAAAAAAATATTACTATATACAGTTTAGAATGAAAGGCAAAATTAGGGACTGAGTGGGCTGATAAATGGACATTCTTTCACAAAATAAAACCAGAGAATTCACAGTAGTTTTGTTTTGACATTAGACTTCAGGTTACTGAATACCTTATCAGTGACGAGACTGACTCCATAAGCATAGGCAGGCCATAGAGAAACTCGTCTCTTGGTGCTAGTTCTTTTTGGGCTACCTGCCTCCTCTTTGTGGCTATGACATAAAGAAGAAAATACCTTTAGCAGGAGCTCTATGACTTCTGTGTGGACGAGTCCATGCACTGGCTCTCCATTGATGTGTGTGATCAGATCCCCAGCCTTCAGTCCTGTTTGGTGCGCCGGACTTCCTTCCTCCACATTCTAAAGTCCAAGGGAGGAGTATACATTTGTAAACAAGTGACAACTCTTAACTCAGACAGTTTCCTCTTAGGAAGAAACTACTGAAACATTCTGAGCCAATTTTGAAATGACCCAGTTTTGAAATGAGAATATAATTTTTAATACAAAGCCAGAAAAGAAAATGAAAGAGAATGAAGTATGGAAATAGGATAGCCTTTGACTATTTGTCTACCATCTTGATGTGTAAGAGCAGACAATCAGAAGCTAGATGCAACTGGAGAAATGATTAGTTTTGGCTCAGGCCAATTCCTGAGCAAAGATGAAGGGAGGGAGCACTAAAAAGAAAATGAAAGTGGTCCCAAATGCCAGCTTCACCTAAAAGAAGTTTGCTATTAACTATGTTTCAGCCAACTCAGCCAATCTGGCTGAAAATAACGATGACTGAGCCTGAGATGTTGGTCTTACCCAAACAATGTGGTGCACAGTATAGATGTCACTGTCACCCACATAGACCCGGATGGCACGAATGGTGAAGCCGTAGTTCTTCCCTGAACTGTGGATCACAATGGGCTGATGGGGACTGGCAGAGGCTGCGGAGGAGTCGCGGCTGGGAGAGGAATCTCTTGAAGAAGGGTCCGAGGACAGGGAGTGGGGAGACATTGGGCTTCCCAGTGGGGAAACAGCAAACATATCTGTAACAGAGAAGCCAATTGTCAAAGCCAGTCCTGGTCCCACAAATGTCTATGCAGCCAGCCCTCACCACAGGAGCCCTGCCAGGACTGGGAGCACAGCCACAGGGCAAACCCATTTGTTTCCAGTGCAAAATGGCAAAAATTATGCAAAAAAATAAAAAATAAACTATAGATTTTAAAACTGAAGCCTGTCGAGAAAATGCTAGAAGTGTTTCTACTGCAACTAATTTGTCAATGAATATTATAAAACTCACTACACTAATTAAAAGACAAATAGATTAGCTCCTGTATGGCCCTGATATTTTTATCTAATTAAAGAAATTACTTGTATAAGTGCATGTGTATAAAGCATCTCCTGATGTGCAGAAGATGGTATGTACTACTGTGAAAGATACTGGACTCCAAATCATACACAAAATCAATTTAACGTAGTCTTTTCTGAACATGTGACCACGAAAGCAATGGTAAGTTTACTGGATGCTTTTTGCAATGTTGTTGAACATGTACGAACAAATTTTAATGCAGACAACACAAACGTGGTAACACCTCCATAAAAGAATGATTCAGTATTATGGATATAAATGACGGTCTTCATACATTAATACTTAGAGATCCAATGTGTCTAAGATAAAGCAGGTAAGACTGAGAAAATTTAAGAGCAACTCAGTTCATATTCCAAGAGACCAATTTTACTGCAATGTTCTCAATGTCTGTGTCCCCCTCAATATGGTATGTTGAAACCTAGCCCTCAAGGTATTGAGAGGAGGACCCTTGGGAGTCGGTTAGCCTCTTGTAAACGGGGTGAGTGCTCTTAAGAATGAGGCCCAGTGGAGACTGCTTATCCTCCACCCGTGAGAACAGATCAAGGGTTCCATCTGTGAGAAACCAGCCCTCACTAGACACCAACTCTGTGGGTGTTTTCATTTTGGGCACCTAGCCTCCAGAGCCGTGAACAATAAATTCCATCGTTTATAAATTACCCAGTCCTAGGTATTTTGTTATAGTAGCCCAAGCAGATGGAGACGCAAACCTACTTTTAGTTTGTAGTTCATATGACTGTTTCATCTATGTGAATCTTAACTGGTCCTGTGACATTGTCTGGATGTATGTGTGTGTTTGAGAAAATGTAAAATAATCTACAGAGAATGGTGAGTTTTAATTGTGAGCTTGGTGGGCCACAAGGTACTTGGAGTTACGGGAGGCTCCCTGGGGTATGGTGAGCCCCACTGTGGCCATGGAAGGCTGATAATGGCCACACTACCCAAGCTCTGAGTCTTACGCTGGGCAAAGAAGAGCAAAGCTAAGTGTGCCATTATCCTCATGCTCTTTTCTGAGACCTCATGGAATGTCTTGCTGTACTCTGATCCAAAGGCCAGGTAAAGAGAGGCATGCTGAGTGCAGGGAACTTCATGGCATGCCAGGGAGGAGGACAGAGCAGAAACACATCAAAGTGAAAAGGCCAGGATCCTAGTCCTCTGCACCATGATAGCTTTCTCAGTCTCCCCGGTTTATAGCTTTTCTACTTCACCAAAGTGTGGGCTCTCTCTCCTGTTTTCAAAAGGAGACAGGACCACACCACACTTGCCTTCCCTTTTGTGCAGCTATGCTGGGGCTACAATTCTGGGTGCTGAGCGGTCATGCAGGCTAGGGTGTCTGCTCTGGTACCCACAGGAATGCCTCCCCAAACGCAAGCTGCTAGAGTGAGCCCTGGACCAAGATGAGCATCTGTTTATATCAAATTCCTTTCTACACAAGAAATTTAAAAACGTGAATAATCTCTTTTATACATGGTCTGTATTCTTCTAAATACAAACCATCTGTGACATAATTCAGTTGCCACTTCCACTCTCTTGCTGTCATTTGAATGATGTCACAACCACCAGCGTGGAGATTTCATCTCTGCCAGTGGGACTGCACAGGAAAAACCTGGTTGTGGAAAAATATGGCAATCCAACAAAACCATAAGCCCAATTTGCCAAAATGGCAGAGAATGATTCGACCATCAGTAGCAGAGAAGCCCCGTTCAGCTGACAGGGTTCACAAAACATCATTTAAAGGGCATCTGTGATTTTTCTCAACCTTCAGAAATGAGAAGCTTATGTTCTCCGTGTCTACTTCCTCATTAATTAGATGAGAAAAACTATACGTGCTTTTCCAACACAGGTGCTATAAACAGCTCTGTAAAGTACATAAATGATATATCATGTAGAGAAGAAAAATTATTCTAGTGAAGGAAATTTATCATTTAACAGGTGGGGAGAAAAGAAAAGACAACAAAAGAAATAAGGGTTTGTGGGCAGGAAGCCTCTCTCCTTGCCTGCTGCAGAAAGGGAGATGAACTAGAGCACACATGCACTTCGGAAGGTTCCAAGGACCTGTGGGCAGGCGCTCTGGCGTGTGTCCAGGGACACCTGAGCAATTAAGAAATCTACATCTCAGTCAACATTCCACATGGGGAGGGCTGTGGGGACTGCATGCACAAATCACACAAGGTCATGCGAGTAGATGTCTCTCTACCTCCTGGGATCATGAGGGACAGAGCACTGGCAGAAAGGGACTTTGTGACTTTCCCCGAGATTTTCTTTTTTTCTGTGCTTTCTAATCGCTGCCGAGCCATGTGAGAAGCAGGTTCACTGGATGGCTTGGAGGAATTATCTGTACTGTCCACACACTCGCTTCGTCCATTTATCTGATCCAAGTGCTCTGAAAAACTGCCAACTGTACAAAGAAGAAGGGATAAACACATTGAGGAACATCTAGGAGAGCAGAGGTGAGTATAGGGAGAGAGAAGGAAGGTCAAATGCTGGGAAAGGTACTCCCACGTGACTCAAATCCATATGGTGTTAGGTCAACATGGAAAACACAGGATTGGCTTGAGAAAAGGCATGCAGAGGAGGAAGAGATGGGCAGGTGTCCATTCAGGCTTCATTCTCCTTGTACACAGGCTGTTAAATTCTCAAACGATGAGCTCAAATAAATTAGCTTCTACAATCTGTACTTGAGAACCCATGGAGACAGCTCTCCTCCCTGCCCCTGCACTGTGGAAGGCCTTGCTCTGAACCCAGTCCTGCCTTAGGAACACCCTGACCACACCCGTCACGCTGAGACTCCAAGGCAGTGGTGGGTAACCTGACGCATGTGTGCTGTAGCCCGCTGTCTATCAATGAAAGCTCTAACAGGTTCGCCCTCGCTGCTCCACAGAGATCATCAGTGCTGCCAGTAACTTGGACACAGGGCCATCATTCATCACAGTGAAGGCCTATGGCTGTGTCACCTCCTACCACTTGCTTATTCTCAGGTGCGCTTCACCTAGTTCCAGGCATGTAACTCACACAAGTGCGCCAAGCACCAAGAGTGTCTCCCCTGACTTCTGTCACTGTGGCTATCTCCTTTGCTCAAAGCGCCTACAAATTTCAAAGGACAAGACATATGTATCTCTCAGTTCATTTCATCTTCTTGGATTTCAGTCTAGACAGTGTGTCAAAAGCTGGCTTTTCCAGAGGTCATCATCCATTCCCTGAGCCACGCTTTCTCTATTTTTTATTTTATTAACCCTTAATATAAACTGGACTTATCTTTAAGTCAAGAGACTCGAAACCTACAGGAGGGCACAACAATGGCAATGACAGAGGCCAGGAGACAAAGCTGTCAGGCAGACGCCATGCTCAGTTCCTGAGAGACAAGCTGAGTGGCTGCCCATTTGGGTTTCTTCTCTTTATTCCCCAGGTTATCTGTTTTCTATTTTCTTTTGCTTTTTAAATTATTGATGACAGATTTTTTCTATCAAGAGAAGCCATTTTCATCTCACAGGTTCTATATTTATAAGATAGCAATAATTTCTAAATTCTATCTCATAAATCTCCTGTGCTTAAAAAGTATTAATACTATCATTATCTTAAGACCCACAATCCACATATAGCATGTAATACTATTATAAAGGATCCTTTGAAAGACCAGCCAGTATATTTGAAAGTGCTGATTGCATTCTTTGCCCAGGGAGGAGTTAGCCTAATCAGTTAACTAACTAACATTTTGGTTCAGTGGTACATGCCATTCCACTACCAGCTCTCATGTGGCCCTGGCTTATGGTGGTAGCCCAAAACTCACAGCTCTGGTTAAAGCTGAGTGTACTCTGTGACTTGGGAGGCATATGTCAGGGTCATTTACTGTGCTACATATCTCAGAAAAGGTTCATGGGCTTCCAAGTACTGTGATATTCATCTGGCCAAGGGACAGAGACAATCTTAAGGCAAGTGACAATCTTTTTACACCCGCATGCTAAGCACATTCTCATTTAGCAATGTATCCTACCCCATTTTCTTAAAAAATCAGGCCTTGGTCAAGACTGCTTAACAAGTCAAAAATGTCATCTCACAAAACTTCAGCATGTCTTTGGGTGAGATACACACTTCCTTGCTCTTTCTTGCTGGATTTAGATGGGCTTACTGACATATATCAAATGAAACGCTCAGTCTCTCCACTGTGAGTGATTGCTGGTGCATTTGAACATCACATCTACTATTGTAAGAATTTTCAGGGATTTGAGTGCAATTAAGTTAAGAAAAAGAACCAGGTATAAAGTCATACTTTTCTAAGTGCCATTGTGGATCAGCAGTTATCTCTCAAACCCTCTGTCTTGCCTCTGTCATCTCATTGACAGCACTGCATACAAGTGTGTGTTGCTTTTCTGCCAATGATGGATAATGTCACCTTAATGTTTTCTAAATGTCAAGGGTCCCTTCTTTTTGATGGTGGAGCAATATAAAAATCAACAAATTTAATTTTACTTCAGTCACGCTTTTCAAGTTCCCTAATTACCCTTGGCTATAAGCAAATCAGCTCATCTCTATTCTGTACAGCCCCAAGATCTCTGATTATTTTTAGTGTGTGTATGGGAGAAGGGGAGGATAGAGAGAGAGACAGACAGACAGACAGAGCAAGACAGAGGAAGGTGGTCTGAGTCCATTAATCAAAATGCATGGCGGGATCCAGGCAGATTTTTTTTAATTATGAAAGTAATCCATCAGATGTTTAGGCATTTTACTTCCTATACCTTTCTGATACTAAGTAGACAGAAGATATTAAGAGTACATTTTCAGTAGAAGTGTATTCCATTCTGGGCAAGATAACTAAGGACCAGACAGAGATCTCTGTAACCAGGAATATAGAACACCAAGATGTATATTGATTTGAGTACCCAGATGAGGTAACACTGGACAGGAACCTTAGATTAAGACGTTGCTTCTACTCTACCACTACTGCTGTTCTTTTGCTACATAAAGTGAATGACATTTCCTATCCAACATGGAAACAGCACTGAGGTGAAAACAGAGAAAAGAAAATGTAGCATTATTTTTCACCATGATCAACCATAATTATATCCAGTGCTGCACAGATCTAAACATTGCAGTGAAGCTGAAATCCAGCTGGTAAAATTTAATTTTTTCATGATGTTTAAAAAAAAAACACGATTCAGTTAGTTAAAAAATACTGGTGAAAAATCTTGGAATCATTATGATTATCAATACAGCACAGTGAACATGACTCAGTAAAAGCATTTGTTACAGCAATCCTATGCCACATATGTGTTCTATTATTTGAAATAGTATAAATGTACGCTGCTCCATAGAAGGTATGCTGTGCAGAATATTTTATAAACCAAATAATATTTTAATGCAACTCATGGGCTTATTCTAAAGAAGTGCAAGTTAGAAAATCTAAAGTAGACACTGGGTTTTTGTTTGTTTTGAGACAGGATCTTGGTAGTTCCAGTTGGCCTTGAACTCACTATGTAGCCCAGGCTAGCCTCAAACTTGCAGTGATCTTCCCGAATGCTGGGACTATATGCTTGTGCCACTACACCTGGCTATCTCCTTTAAGGCCAGGAAGGTAGAGATGAAACAGGAAGAACTTTAAACACTGTGAAGACACTATTCCTATCATCAGGAAGGTTATTTCACACAAAGGTAATGTGACAAAAGTGCTGTCAGAAAAGGCCCAACTCCTGGCCTGCCTCTCCCATGGGTAGAGATGCCCCAGGGTCTCTACTCCAGTGACCCACTGTCTACAGAAGTTCCTTCACATGCCCATGAGACACCAGCTAAAACTGTGCTGGTGTTTCTGATTCCCTTGTCCTCTTTCATCCTCGAAGATGTCTGTGACAGATGCCTGTGAACCTCGAGACACAGGCAACTTGGTCTGCTCAGGGTGAGTCCAGCATGCAGAGAGTTATTTGTACCGCAATGACTCCATAACCCCTTTCAGATAAATCACTGTCTATTTTAGTGCTACAGGGGATACTGTCCCTTATACATGAGTTGAAACATTTATAAGGATCATTTTGATAAGTATTTGATGCTCTGAATTCTGAGTCACAAGATGGGCGATGCATCAACAGAAGCCCCCTTGGCAGCTTCTGGGTACCAATGAAGGCCCCATTGAAGCAGGCTGGGGATGAGAAGGCTGCTAAAAGGTATGAGTTGGCTGTATGGCCTACCACTGTGGGAGGGTGTCTGAGACAGCTGAGCCTGTGTGGGGCATGGAGCATAAAAGACCCTTCCTCACTGGCTGGCCAGGCTAGCTCTGGACTCAGGGATTCAGAGTCACTTATCAGATGGCAGATGAGGGTGGCTGGTGACTCCCAGGGCCTTACCTGACAGGGTGGAGCTGCTGATGGTGCTAGCTGGGGTGGTGACCTCGGGCTCTTCCTGTGCACACTCTTCAGGAGGAAGAGATGGCTTTTCAGGCTCCTCATGGAGATCACCAGGACAGGGAGCTGCTTCACTGTGTTCTCCCTCTGCTGAGACAGCCAGCTTGGGAAGGAGCCCGGAACCAAGTTTGTGCCTGTTGCTTTCGGTATCTGAAGAGTTGGATGTCGATAACTGTTGCCTGAATTGAAAATAAAAACAAAGTTATGAATACACAATAGGAACTTGTGTCAGCAGCAAATTTTGGAAGAAACCAGGTAAAAACAGGACTTGGATAAACCTAAACAAAACACATCTAGTGCGACGGTCCTTAAGGTGTGGTGCCCAGACTGGCAGCATCAGTGCGATGGGCAGACTTATTCCAAAGGTGCACCCTCAGGACTCACCTGAGCGTCACAGGGTCAGACCCTGGGGGTGCTCCCAGTGGCCCTCCTCCCTGCCCCCCAGGATTCTGCTGCTCCCTACAGCTTAAGAACCACTGCTCTCCTAGCTGTGTTTGTGACAGTACTGAAACCACACTGCACGTACGCTTCAGAATATTCGGAACTCCAGCTCAGTGTTTCTGTGGATGGCAAAGTTGTGCTTTTGGTTTTGTTTCCAGAGTCGTCTTTCTCTTCTGAATTCTGAGTTACTCGGTCTATACTGCTGAAAACCTGCAAGGCAAATAATCCGTGCTTATTACTGTCTTCTAGGAACGGCCTGTCAGGGGAAAAAACAAAACCAAACCAAATCTAAGACTTGGGAGCAAAAATGACAGTGTGACTACAACTGGACCTGGCACCAGGTATTCAGAAAATGCTTGCCATGATGTTTATAAAAGCTCACTGCGTGTGTGTGTGTGTGTGTGTGTGTGTGTGTAGTGGGGAGCTCTCTCACCATATCTCAGGGACGTTGTATCTGCAAACAGAAATCCATGCATGCATCAGGGTTTTTAAGCCTTGAGATCAATGCACATCTTAGATTACTTTTTAACCATAAAGTCAATCGGTGAAAGAAACTAACAGAAAAAAGGGTGTAATGGCTACTAGTGGGGGGGGGTAAGAAGAAGAAAAATGAATTGAAATTGAGTGCAAAGAGGAGAATAAATTATCTGTTTCTAGAATTAAGTGGAGGAAGGAAAGTCCCCAGGGAGAAGGCAGGGCTTCAGCACATACTTGGTTATAGGAACCAGACACACTTGTTTGGCATACAAATTACCTACACAGTCAGGCAGCTTCCTGTGTTGGCACTGAGATTCCTGAAGGGGTTCAGAGCTCATGTAAACCCAAAGTCTCAGCCCATTTCTGAATCTCTATCATCTCAGAGCAAAGACAGGAAGTAAAACAGGGTGCTGAGAACCCAATGTGGGGAGCAAGCCCTCTGCTCTACTCAGCTGTTAGCTGCTATGATAGGAACCCCCTGACCACCTCCATCCAGCTCCTATAATCCACTGGGATTGAGAAGGAAAGATCAGGTTAAAGAACAGGAGCCAGGAAAAATGGAAGAAGGAAACAGGAGCACCCATTTAGTGTTAGCGCAGCTTTGGACAGAATTGCTACCACCCTCTGCAGGGAAATCTCTACTTCTGTGTTGTTCCTCTAAACGGAGAAAGTAGTACTGGCCGATTTCCAAACACATTCTAGGTAATAGCTTACAAAAAAGCTACAGAACACTTTAGCATCACAGAGTGTTATAGAAAATCTAAACAATAGTCATGCAAAATGCCATGGCAACAGAAAATATACAGCAATGAAAAGTAGCAAACGGGAGGTGGGGTGCCCTCGAGGTTTCTTTCTGCATTTCCTAGGGCCTACCTTGTCTCAAAACTATCTATTTTCTCTTTTTGGTGATTGATGTTGTTTGTTTACTCTTACCATTGACAGTAAAACACATCTTACATATCAATTTTATTATCTTCCAACATTTTCAAAGTTCTAGTTTGGCTGCCTACTGCTTTTACAATTTAAGTTATAATTTCTACTACTGGTCATAAGAGTTTCTGTTTGCACAGTCAGCTGTCCCTCCAGTCAGCTCAGCTTATGTCAAGCTAAGAGCCTTCTCGTTGGCTTGTACTTGGTGTGATGCCTGGGAGAGGGGTTCGCACACAGGAAGCTCACATTCTTTACTATAAGATTAGAGAATGGAGAGAGGGCTTGAAGGCTGGCTCTCAGCTAGACAGAGAGACGTGTAGGCAAGTTCCTCGCGTGAATAGCCATCACAAACAGATGGCTATGAATGTACCTCAGACCTCAAAAACAAATCAAGATGATAGGGTCATATTTCCCAAACAAAAAGAAACGTGAAGCACAAGAAAACTCAAGTCATATAAAAGGAAGTGGTTTTACCACTCAGTCCAGCTGTGGAGGATACTGGCCAGAGGGAGACTGTCCCAAACACATGGTACGTCCATGCCCCATTCCACTTACTTTGGAAAACCTATGTGAACATGAGGAAAACTGCCTTATTTCCACAGTAAAGTCTTCATCATTTGTGTCATCTTCTTCCTCAGTTTCCATGTGGTGATACTTCTCTGACCGAGCTGCAGAAAAATGTTTCAGAATGGTCAGTTACTCAGAATATTTAGGTATTTTTTCTACAAGTTTTTGCACGAGAGTCACATTTTGTTTAAGAATTTGTAGGGCAGGAGGTTGGAAGAAGTCTCAGAAGTTGAGATGATATTTTACAAAGTAAAGGCCAAACAATGTCTTATGTCAGATAATGCACATACTATCAAAATAACTTGTGTCATCCTCGGATTCCAGTTGGGGAATAAATTCTGCCTTCTGTCTCAGCAAACTGTTCCAGTCTAGTGAACGGAAGAAGCGATGCTGTTTGACTTCAAACGCACCACCTGCAAGGGGAGAGGCAGACAGAGCAGCGCAGTGAACCATCCTCCAAGCAGAGTAAGCACCAGGGTTTAAGGACAACTGAAAAAACTCATTAGCAGAGAAATAAAGACATCATCATGGGAGCCATACATTTTCATTCTACAACCAAAACTGGAAAAAAAAATTTTCCCTGATTTATCAGCAGGAGATCTGATTTTGCTGGAGGCAGTTGCTATGACACAATTTTTCTTTGCTAATTTTTTCACGACTTCCTCCGTTTTTCAAAGGTTAATGATGCGGCCACTTAAAATCACATTATGCTGAACCTAGGGACATAGGTGCACGTTGGCCCAAAGCAGACTCGCTCATTACAAACCCAGAAAAATTCTAACAAGGTGTAAAGTGTGTTCACAGCAATATTGCCTCTGGAGGTCAAGTTAATAATGATGAATTTTTCCTAAATACTAAATAATGGTTACCATTCAATTTTATTGGATTGCTCATTAACATATGTAGGAATCAGGTTCTGTGGATTACATTCTTGAGGAAGAAACTGACAAACCTGTTGGGCAGATTTGTAAGGCATCCAATAACAATCAGTCACAATTCTTGAGTTTTGGGCTGCTTTTTGCCAAGTCAGCATGGTAGCACAATTATATGAGATATTTTAAATTCAGTTCATGGGTTTAAAGAGTGATTTTTGAAACAGAGGCTTCATCAAAAATACTAACACTGTACCCCACATGAAGAGAAGAAGGTAGATATCATAAAATCAGCAGGAGAATTGAGTTCCTAGTCTGCCACAAGCACACACACTGCTGATATACAAATAACAAAGAATTGATCTTGAAAAACTAGGGAGAAACATTTCTCAATAATATTCAGGTCTAATCAACCTCTCTACCAGGAGATCTCCTCCAGTTGTAATGTAAATGATTCTTTCTTGCAGTTGTCATCCATGCCTGCATCTTGGCCTCTGTGGGACACAAAAGGAATAGAATGGGAAATGCAAGCTAGGTGGGAAATGGATTGTGGGTATTGGTTGTGGGAAGGATGGCTCCGTTCCTTGTGGTTCAAAAATGGAGCTCAGTTTCACCTCTAGTGATAAACCCAGTCAGGGAAACTGGGGTTCTAAAAACAATGGAATTCAGGGAGAAGAACAAAGTAAGGGAAATTGCTCAAAAGAGGGGAGAATAGTTTCTTTCCAAAGCCTTGGATTAGAATCCTTGTCTAAGACTCTCTGCAGGTGTTTTCCATGTTTCTTATAAAACACTGAGAACACAGCAAGAACAGTTGATTTCTAGGCCAACTTGAGGCCAAGTACTGCAATAGATGCTCTAGATATCTTTTTTCTTTTAATGAAATTATTAAAAGTAACCCCACAAAGTAGGCATTACCAATTCCATTTTTAGGAAACGGAGGAAGCTAAGGAAAAGTAATAAAGCACACTGGCTCAGGATCCCCCAGGGATGAGGATGAGAGGGGCTAAACCTAGGTGTGCTCCTAACCACCTCATTGCTATGGTCCCACTCCCATAGGAGGAGGAGCATGCCTTGGTTTCCTCCTATCCCATCATCTCTCCTGCATCACTTTGGAATGGAGTCACAATTGCCAGCCAGGGAGCTAAGCCAGTTCACATGACTATGCCATGCCTCTGCATCCCCTCCAGGCTACCATGCATCCTGGCTCTCATCTGGCCCAAATCAGTGTCCTCCAATACAGATGGCAGTGTCATTTTCCTCTAGTGTTTTTACTCTGAGAAGCAGGATACAAAACCCAAGTGAGCTTACATGTTTCCCTATCCATTGCCCTGACCACGCTGATGACAGTGGAGTCCACAGAACTAGGACTGCTGAGTGGCCCATGACATGGACCTCTGGACTTCTAGACTTGCCATGGTGCCACTGCCCCACAAGGACCAGCACTTCAGCTGCTGCTCGTGGGGCCTAGTCAGTAGTGACACAGCTCTGACATTCTGGGCCGCTCAACTTTGCCTACAGAAGCACTTTCTTAAGGGCTGAGGGCTCACATGGCTCCTGCAGACCATATTCACATATCCACTGCTCTTCCTTCTCTCTTGTCCCCTTCCGGGACCCAACCTGATGGCAGCTTCTGCTTCCTCTGTGATCAATGACAAATGGGTTCCCTCCTAGGAGTCATAGTCTGCTGAGGATCTAGCTCACATTTCTTATCCTTTGGCCTTTGTGTCCACTGAGAAAAAGTTGGCTATCAGTGCATTCTGTTTCATATGTACTTAAGGAAAGAAGGGAGGAAAAAGAATTAAGGGTTAAACTGGGGGGAAATGATCTCTGGATCAAACTGTTGCTAAAAGTACAGGTAACAACAGCATTATGAATTAAATGTAGATCATTCATGTAATGATATCTCTTTGTAAGAATTCACCAGGAAGGAAAGAAAAGAGAAACTGATTATTTCTTGAGTTGCTGCTATGCACAGGGTCAATCAATGCACTAGATAGGTTCATGACCACATTTGCATTTACTCCTCCCAATAATCCAGGCCCATTTTCACAGACTAGGAAACTGAGACCAAGGCTAGAGACCTTGCACCTGGCACACAGGTAGGATCCACATCTGTGCACCTCTGAAACCCAGCACTCCACACTGACGCTAAACAGTCTGTAAGCTTGACGGTATTGTTCAAGTAGAGTAAAGGTCCCAAACTGCAAGTTATGTTTTGGCATGAATATTCTCCCTTGAGTTTTCTCTGCTTTCATGGAAATTTCTTAAACATCCATTATGTTCTTCACACCCTTTTTCTCAGCCTCTCTTGTCTCTTGGGCAAATGTGCATTTGCACATTTTCATGGTGCATTATTTTGCCTGTTAAATATGCATTAAACATAAAATGCTGTCATTGGAAGCAGCATGGCAGGGCTGCAGGATCCTCGTTCTCCCTCTCAAGGCCTTCCCAGGACCTGTTTGGCAATCACTTCTTCACAACACTCAGAGCTCAGAAAGGGTCTTTTAAATGTCTCTTTTGGACTTCTGGTAGCAGATTTTTTCCCCCAAGCTGTCAAATTCTGAAAAGACTGAATGTAGCAGTCAATGGGAAAATGTGCTGAGAAATAACGCACAGCATACGACACATTCTGACCATCATCATGGCCATGACCTGTTAAGTGAAACCCACTCAAGGATCCAAGTATTCTCGGAGGAGGGAAAGGGGCAGAATTTCAAGGGAAAAATCGCTCAAAACTGACGCTTAAGACACTGAAGGGCTCAGGACTTTTGGTTCTCCCTTAGAAAAGGTGTGCCCATTCCAATGTATTTTTAATCAGATCTCTGGGTCCACTGAACAGGACATCTAGATAGGTATTTGTATGATCACAGGGAAATCTTAAAATGTCAGTCCTTCTCATATGTGGCTCAAGTGAGTAAAAGTCACTTTATGAAACTCTGCCCTCTACACAGTTTTGCCACAAGTTCTCTGACAGCTACTCATCTCTCTTGAATCAAAAAGCAAATCTGACTGCAGGCCACAGAAAGTGGGAAATAACAAGTTTGCTCATCACCTCAGACAAGTGGAAAAGCTAATGGAGTAGGAAGTGGGAGGAAACAGAAAATACTTGGCTGAAGGAGTTTGGCTGGCTAAAAGATAGAGCTACCATCACCATGTTATGTCTCATATGTCCAAAAGGAAAGCATGGGATTTGACATGCAGAAAATTCACGGTGGCACCGGTGGTAGCACAGCTGGTTCGAGGAGCTACACCTGGATAACCTCTTTGTATCCTCACAATGATCTGAAGGTGCTGTTACTACACAGATGAGGAAATGAGGAAGGGGTAGGCAAGTGACCTGCCCTGTCCATAGTGTCCAGATTTGCACTTGGGAATCTGACTCCAGAGTTTATGCCTTTACCTTTGATTTACATTGGCTTCTGAAGTCAAAGCACTGAACAATGCACATAGAATCTAATAGAAGGCTTAGCTCATAAACTTTAATTTTAAACCTTCTTGGATTCTTTAGTCTAGAGTCTACACAGTTTATGTGTGAAGGACCAAGCAGCAAATATTTTAGTCTTTGTAGATCGTATAATTTGTCATGACTACCCAACACTGCTCCTATGAAAGCAGCTATGGATAATATATTAAAGGATATTGTTGTGTTTTAATAAAACTTGATTTACAAAAACAGGCAAAGTGATAGATTTGGCCCACAGGCTGCTACAGTTTACTGACCGTGCTCTAACAAAACAGTGATGGCGAATGTTTTAGAACTTTAAATTAAAACAAACAGCTTGCTGTGGCCCATGTGTCATAGGTTCAGCACCACTACACTGTCAAAAACTACAGTAATACAGCATTCTGTAAGCAAGCAAGAATAAGTCTCTCTAACAGGAATCCATGGGAGAAGGTGGGTTGTAACATATATACTTGAAACTACTGCAAATGATGTTTTTTACTGAAAGAAAAGGGAATTATTTCATCAGCCTTTTTTAGATATTTCTATTAAAATAGAGTAGAATAAAACAACCCACCAAGCCAATGGGAATTACAGATATTGACTAGATTATATGCCTTCATTTTAATATTTTAGACTCCTTAAGACAAATGTATATACTCAGGCAGACTGGGACTCTGTACTGGAATCTCTCAAGTCTGTCTATTTAGACTACCACAAAGAAAAGGAACCCTAAAACTGCTAGCAGAAAGTCAGGAAAAATAATCAGCAAGAAACAAATCTACTATCTCCTTTTCCTTGAAAAGCAATGGTTTTTAATTCTCTTTTGCGAATTGGTGCTGATAGCCAGGATAGGACAGCATGGTTCAACCCCAGGCACTCATTTCCAGTAATTAATTCAAGTACTGATAACCCATTTCAAAGCCTAAGGATAGTAGCCTGCTGGGTCAAATCCTCATGGAAACATACTAAAAACAAAATCAAAACAAGCTCCACATATCTAATTCTGTTTCAAATTATTTAAGATGCATGTTTTTCAGGACAGAAAAGTTGCATGTGCCTTTGGGGTTTATTGATTGAAATGAATTAAGAATTTGTGCTCTGCAAAACACCAAAATAAAGACAACCCTTGGAAGTGTCTACACTGCTCTGAAAAGGAAAAATCCCAAATAATATTGCTATACTATGCTGTGGCCATGTCCTACATCAACTAACAGATGTTGCTTATACAAAGGCAAAACACAAAAGCCTCAGATTGTTCCATGAAGACATTAATTCTTGCATCCTGGCAAAATCAAAACACATGTGCTCTAACCTGTTCCCAGCCTCTCCAGGGGATTCTGCCTGAGAAGCAAGGTAATCAGATCCTGGGCATCCGGTGGTGGGGCCTCATCCTTTTCAGGCCAGTTGATTTCATCTAGAAAGAAGAAAAATTGTTTACAACTTTCCCAAAGAGTCCAGGTCCAGAGCATGAACATCAGCTGGGCGATTGTTAGAAATGCAGAATTTAAGGCTCCTAAAATCTACTGAACCACAATCCATATTTAAGATCTCCAGCTGAGTCTTACGCACAGTCAAGTTTCAGCAGCATTATTTTATAAGAAATGAATAGCACAGGTTCCTGTAGGTTGAGGGCAGAATATTTCAAAAAGCAGTATCACTTATCTGTATTTTAGATTCATATTTCTCTGCCAAAATTGGCTCCAAACAAGTTGGGAGCCAATAACCGGAAGGGTCTGGTTATTAAGAGGACTTAGTATGACAGGAACTCCAAATACCTGCTTTCCATGCCCACTCACGATCGTGTCATGTTAAGATTTTCTCTTACCATCCTTGACTGAGAATTTGGCCATGACCACAGAGGTCTTCAGCTCCAAGAAGTAAAAACTTATCTAAAAAACATATTTCTGAGAAACAAAGGAGAACCCAAAATGCTAAGACTGAAGAATAAGAAGAAAAATACCCCAGTGGTTATAATAACGGGAGTATTTAAAATCTGTCATTAATATCAGAATATGTTCTCACTCTAAAAGAGTTTGCCTGAAGATAGGTGTGTGTGCTTGCATGTATGGAAATGCAATAAAAACATGAGTTATTTCTGTACGTGGCTGCCTCTAGCTTCCTCAGCTGCAGTTTAAATCTGATTTGGAAAATAAAACATGAATATGCAACTGAGCCGTAAGGCATCGAGAACAAAGCTAGCATTTGCTGCTTGTGTTAATTAAACAGTTGATTCCCCTTGCCATTCAGGCCTTGGTATGTCAGAAAGTAGTCTAGTTATAAATCCATAAGCAGCTCAGATATTGTATAAAGGGGTTATACACTGCAGGCAATTCACAGATCTACTTTGTTCAAGTTTACAAATATGCCTGGCATGCAAAGGCAATGTTAGAAAATAATGCTGTGATTAAGTGGCTCCTCGTATGCAGAATGAAATTTTCCATATTTCCATTGCTGGCCTGTGTTAACATAGCCCAGAAGTGGTTGATGGAGCTATCATTGGTGCCTGACAAACTTTCAGGAAGAGAGGCCTCTTTGATCTATGCTTTATGGAAATTTACAAAATCAGCAGGTAGGGTAATGGTAGAGCCTACTTAATTATCATTTAGCTTTGCCACAAGCCACATAACAACAGTAAGGGTCAGCTTGCAGGGTAACATCTAAAGGTTATTGAATTTTAAATGAAAGATGAACAGCTGTTACAGAAATAACATTACACCATAACAACTACCAATGAAATCATTAACAATCTGTGGATTCAATTTTACTGCCTTCCCATTCTCATTATTTATTATTTGGTAGACATTTGTTTTAGAGTTTATTACATTTTTGTTAATTTCTTCATTGTGTCATTAGCCATTTTTTCCCATTTATGTAAATGTTACTCACATTAACCTTTTCTTCCCTGGTACAACTTTCCTATCATGGAAAAGAAAGACTGGACAACAATTAAATCACTTGAAAATCCCACACCAATTTCTTTCAGATAAAAAAAAAACCCCACAATAAAAGTTGGATAACATTGCCAGCAAATTTCCACATTCCATGTTAACAAAACTTCCTCAGATCAATTTTCAACACACATTGCTCTCTTGAGATTGTGAAAGTCAGTTATGTGCCGTGATGAGTGAGTTCTTTTAAAATATTGGCTCAGTGGTTTGAGAAAGGTTAAAATTTTAGTAGTGAAAACTGTGACACTCAACAGATTGACATTAAATAGCTGCTTCCCAGGAGTGGCTTCACGGTAACTCCTGATGATATTTACCACTGATGACTTGTCCAAATAGCTCTTCTGGAGTGTCCCCGAAGAATGGCACACATCCAACCAGAAATTCATAGAGGATAATCCCCATGGCCCACCAGTCCACGGGCTTCCCATAGCCCTGTCTCAGAATCACTTCTGGGGCAATGTATTCAGGTGTGCCACAGACCTGAAAGATGATTACAGTATTAGAATAACCGGAATATTAGATATGAATTACAGTGAGCAAGATGACTAAATTATCTTGCCTCAACCACACCTGCTCAAATACACAGACTCATACAAAGACCTTGAGGACAGCAATTACATGTTTTTATAAGACTAATGCAAATTAGCACTTTAATACTAAACAAGTGAAGTCAAATTCTGCTTGAGTGTTAAATTATGGTAATGTTTAGTTTCAAGTTGAGAATCTAACCCCTTTTGGTACTTTCGCTTATTTTCAATACTAGAACATGTATAATCCTCATATTTAAAATAAAAACAAATTTTTAATCTATCACTATCAGAGATAGTTTTGTTATTATTATGACCAAATGGATTCACACCCTAGTTATTTCATAAGAAGATGACAGTTGAGATGTGTTTACCTTAAGTAACTTTACAATGAACAGATTGCGGGCACATGGTAATGAGGCGTGCTTAAAGGGAAATGGGCCATGGCTCGGATTTTAGCATCCGTGATTCACGAGTACCCTACTGAGACTCCTGAATTCCTTACAAAAACAGTTTTCCATTTGTCTCTCTCACACTCTCACTTGTGTGCAATTAGATCATTCGTCTTGCTAATAGACCATAAACTGGGGGAGGAACGTGGAGGGAGCGGACAGTTCAAAGAGGCCCATGGAGACAAATGGGAGCAATTTGCACTTTATTAAATGTAAGGCTTATACAGACATCTAAACCACCAGCACTAATGTGAAGATGGCTGACGCAAGTGGATTTTGAGTTTCACCAGCAATACTGTAGTTTGTATTTCTGCATAGCGTAGTACTGCAGCCCAGCTTACCTGCTTATCTAGGAACTCTCGAGCATCCTTCTCAATATGGCCCTCATAAAGATTGGTGGTCATGCTCATTAGTCCCACCTTAGATAATCCAAAATCTGTCAGTTTTATGTGCCCCATGGAGGTGACCAACAAGCTATGGAACAAAAGGACATAGAGTGCAATGATGTTTCTTGTTTTTCTCTTAAGATTCCCCCCTCCACTCATTGATTTGTAAAACTATTAAATGTATCTACTTTTTTGTTTTACAAAACCCAGCCTGGGAAGTGATGAAGTCCCACAGAGATGTCAACCCGGTGGCTGCGTGTAATTCACAAGAGAGGGCCAGATACAAGGGGCAGCTAATCTCTGTCGGAAGAGCCACTCAGGTATCATTTTTTACAACACTCTGAAACTTCGAGAGAAATTCAAGGAGAGAACTCTGACTCCTTTCCATTTGCAGAATAAGAAGACAGAAGAGAAAGGGCCACCCCAATATTCGCATGTCATACATGAGGGATTAAGATAAGCAACCCATCTGTGATTTAAATGAGACACAGATAAAGAACTTGGACAGAAAAATGTATTGTTTCAGATTTCAACTTCTAGCTCTAATATACATTTCTACTCAAGCCCAAAATCTGTATTTTTTATACTTGCAGATAATTTGCATGTGAATATTCTGAATGTTTCATTTTAAGTAAAAAAAAGTTAAACAGCATATAAAGTCATATTAACTAAAAAACTGAATACAGGGATTTTAAAAAGGAACTGGAAGGAAATATGCCAAATGTCTAATAGCTGGCTTTGGTAATATTATCGATGAAATTTTTTCATCTTGCTTCTCTTGTGCTTTCCAAATTTTCAAGAATGAGCATGAGTGAGCTTTATCATAAAAATTTCAACATACTTAAACTCTTTACAGACTAAACTACTAAACTCTTTACATATTAACGTGTAATGTTTTTAAAGACAGCTCCCATTAGTGGAGAAGACATGAAATATTTAATAAATGGTGTCAAGATGAACAGTTAGTCATTTGGGGAAAAAAGATTCCATCTGTATCTTAGATCACACACTAAAATGAACTTCACATAAATTAAAAATTAATAAACAGTGCAAGTAAAATAGAAAATAATGTCAAATGTGTTATTTTGGAATAGGGAAGGATTATCTGAGTATAACATCAAAGGCAGAAACTACGCAGAAAATAACCTGTGGGATTCTATGTTGCTATTCAAATGTTTATAACCTGAAGCACTTAAAATTAACTTAATTCTGGCTTTAGAGTCAGCTAATTCTCATAAATTGTTATTATAGGCATTACAACCTTCACAGAATCACATAAAAATTGCCACATATACTGTTAAAATAACTTACTTTAGACATGATAGAATTCTTTTCTTTTAAAACGGAAAAAAAGGAAGAAATGATACAGAATTTCAAAAAAAAAAGGGGGAAGGGGAGATTGACACTAGTTAATATATTGCATATTATTAGAAGTATTTGTTCAGGTTACAAAATCCAGGCACAAAAGTGATCAAACAATGACAGTACAAATAACAGAAATTAGCAGTATAGTTATCTATCTTGCATACATATACATACAATGGTGGAATAATTTCAAAACATGCAAGTAGCATTGAAAGAATACATTTTCTATAGACATGAGCAGCTTAGTTATCTATGTAAAAGGAGACATGTTTCATCACTGTACATACTTGTCTGGTTTCAAATCCCTGTGTACAATTCCATAATTATGCAAATATTCCAAGGCTAAGACTGTCTCAGCAAAATACATTCGGGCCATATCAACAGGGAGAGGACCCATGTTCTTCATTAAGGTAGCACAGTCTCCCCCTATGAAACAGAAGAAAAAGATTTAGTAGCTATCACATCAACTTGGGTTAATGTAATGATGTTTATAATTGAGACATAGAGTGGAGACAATTGACTTAAAATGTAGCATTCATAACAGCAGAACTATTTTGAGGAACTATTAATTTTGTGTTATAAAAATTATAAAAGGAATTTAGCTAATAAATTAACGACTAAAAATATATCAGTTAAAACATGGATTGTACAATTAGGCTACCTGGATTTAAATCTTGCCTCTCTTTAGGTTTATAGCTTTAGGCAAATTAGTGATCTTGCTTGTCTTGGCTGCTTTATCTACATTATCAGGATAGCAATAAATTCATCCTTTACAGAATTATGAGATAATCTCTATTAACAAGTTAGGATATCACCCAACACATACCAAATGCATGCTAAATGTTATTAATGTTGTAGTTGTTGCTGTTGTTAAAATGACCAGAACAATGGTTAAGAAAGCAAAGAACTTGTGTGATGGTAAGAACATTGAGTGGAAACTAGGCAAACTATGCTCTTCTCTTCAATCTACCTCTCAATATATAGTAAGTCTTTCCTGGACTTTATTTTACTTATCCACAGAATATAGGTTTAACTAAATCTGCTGTGTGTATGAGTTTATTGTTTTGGGATTCTGTTCAAACAATGAGAAGAGCTTAAACTAGAAGCTCCAAAAACTGTTTTGGCCTCTGCTGATCTATTCATTTTATTAACTTCATGTCAACAAGTCATGGCCACTCAAAAGTCTCAAGAATTTAAAGGAAAAGAGAAACAAGATTACTTGGTACATTTAAAAACAATTTTTTTACAAGGAAAAAACCCTCAAAATCAAGCAGACTTGGCTAGAATTTTTCTTTTTAATGTCTTTTCTTTCCCCAACACATTTTTAATTTCATAGTCTAGACTGAAAAGAATATATTTTTAATCCAAGCAGACCCAGAGCAATGAATGCTTTTATGATACGTGATAAAATCAGAATGAAATACTGCATCACCTAGATTCCAACTTTCATGACCAACTGAAAGCAGGTAGTTAGGATTAAAAGCTATTTAAAAAAAGAAAAACAACATTTTTCCAAATAGCACTAATTTCCCTTTGTTATAGTAGAGTAGGCACTTTATGAGCAATTATCAGAAGATAATGACTGGGATTACAGCCATCTCATTGCCCGGCTCCAGGTCCTATGTGGATACAGTCATTTGTGTGGCATAAACACAGCTCCAAGGACACAAATGAGCAGCACCGCTGCGAACAGGTGTTCTGTTCTCAGTCCGCAGCTACTTACCCTCCACATATTCCATGACCATGCACAAATGGCGCCTTGTTTCAAAGGAGCAATACATGCTGACGACAAAGGGGTTTTCTGCAAAGGTCAGGATATCCCGCTCCACAAAAGCCTGCTGGATCTGGTTTCGAAGGATGAGGTTCTGTTTATTAATTTTCTTCATGGCAAATCTCTGCCTCGATTCCTTATGCCGAACAAAATAGACTGCCCTGAAAAGAAGCACAAGTGTTGGGGTTCACAGGAGGATGTTTTGGGGGATACAGCAAATCATGTGCTCATCTACTTTTCTAGAGTTTGTGAGGCAGCTGGAATTCAGCTCACACAAGCTATGTTGGGAACTAGAAACAATTCCTTCTAAGGCCAAAGTCATGGCTACATTGATTTTTTTTTTTAAAGTCTTACATAAGGCATCAAACTCATCTTCACTGCTGAAGGAAAGAGATGGGCATTCCCCAGAGTAACCTATTTTCCAAGATCTAGCTGATGTTTTCAGTTTTTCCACCAACAAAAACCAAGTCCAATATATAAATCAGAACTGGGAAGAATTAACAAAATTGCATACAGATCACAATCTAGATCCTTGCTAGCATTAGACATATGTTAGGCACTTTTCCTTGACTGACTAAAGCAATAATTTTCTAAATGATACCCTTGGGATCTGTAAAAAGGACCACAGCTTTTTAAAGTATCTGGTTTCCAGTTGAAAGTAATTTACTTCCCATGAAATATCCAGATAAATTAGAAGAGATTATTTCTGCAACAAAGAGTAGTATGTTTCCCCACTATGGACCTCAGCATGTGTTACTCACATGCCTGTTACAAAGGGAAATGCATATTGCTACAGAGCTGTACTCTGTACTACCACAGAGGCCACAGAGCTGTACTACCGCTCCTTCAAACCCATGGCCACAGTGCCAGGCAACTGGACTGTGTAAAATGACCAGCACAGGCTGGACCACCTTTGTGCCCACAGCCTTTCTCAGATCCTCTCTAGAGCAAGACACTGGCCTCCCTGAGGTACAGGATGACGTGGAGAAAGAAGTAATTAGGAGGAGTCTTAGACCCCAGAGGGAAATGATGAGTAACAAGAAAATGTCTTGGAGGGACTTCTTTTCTCACAAGTGGCTCCTCACTTGTCTTTATTTATCATGGGAGGGAGGATCTGAACTCTCTAGGAAGGAAGTGATCCAATAAATAGTTGACCCAGAGTCACCAAATGCGGGCCAAAGGCAATAAATGATCAGTAATAATTTCCATGAAAAGCCATCAGTCACAGTAAAAACTAGTGACCTGCCTTCTAAAGCAAGGGCGTATATGATCTGAGATGAGTTTCTGCCAGTTATTTCATTGTCAGTCATAGTGAGGATGAGGAACCACCTGTCCGGGTGACCCGTCGCTATGCATCCCAAGTACAGCCAGTCCTGGGTTAATCAGTGTTAGCATTGTTTTCCTTTAATTACCCCACTAGGGATTATATATATATATATATATATATATATATATATATTTCCAACTTTCATATATTATATATATGTATTCATGTTTTGCTTTTGCTCACAAAAAAACACACTTATTTTTATCTCTGTTGAAACTTTTTTTAAAACTTCTGGCTCTGCTTCACCCATCATCCCATTTCTTTGGCTTTCTAGTTCTTCATTCGCTGTAGAGTAAAGAGCTCCTTTAATCATAGTCCACAAAACCAGATCACTGGATGCTCTAATGAGGTTGTTTGCCCTGCAAAACCCAATAATGTGGGAGCCAGCAAGTTGGCACCCAGCACTTCCAGCAGGGGCCAGTGGCTCTCTGCAGGGCGCCTGGATGCTGGGACTCCTATAGGCTGGGTTTGTTCTCACACCTCTTCTGCTGATTGAATTTGATAAAAGTTAACTAACCAATTTAAATAAATATTGAAATTAATGAAATGAGTGTGAAAATGATAAGCTCCACTGACTATTAAAAAAAATCCCCTTGGGCTGGGGATTTAGTTCAGTGGCATAAGCGCCTGCCTAGCAAGCGTGAGGTCATGAGTTCAATCCCCAGTACCAAAAAAAAAAAAAAATCCCCTAGAGGAATGTTTCAGAAAGTTTTGATAGATGTACATTACTAAATAAAATTCCTTTTCTGATTTAGGGTGAGGGTGAACTTTCAAAAAAAAATTCACAGAAATCTAGATTACTACATTCAAAATGGTTCAGGTTCTTTCTTATTTCATCTTTAAAGAAGCTGAACCTGGAAATAACAATGTATTATAACTATGGTTACGTTGGCTGTCGTGAATGGTCTTATATCTCCAAATCAGTAAATCTACACATTTCTATTTAGGTTAAATTAAAATGTTAAGTATGTACTGTTAAATGCTTTTATCTTTCAAATTAACTAACCAATTAGTAGTTCTTTCTGTATCAGATTAAAGGCTCTTACTACTTTTCCCTTTTTCTAAATACTGAGTGGATAAAATCAGAAGTCCACAGATAATTTAAATTACTTCTGACCATATCTGGAGGCAGGATGTCAACACAGATCACAAAGGGTCACAGAAAGTAACTTTGCATCACTTAAATACAAGGCACATATTGATCAACACATAATTCTCATTAGAAAGGACTTCTGAAATGGGTAACCTATTTTTTAATTAAGAATTCAAGATGTTAAAAAGAAAATGGCAGCATCTTTCTACAGTCACTTGCCTGTTCCTAACAGTCAACCAGACTGCAGCTTACTTCCTATCTCTTCTATCAATATCTAATTTTAAGTGTAGTACTGAGCACCTTTGGATACATACTCTGAGTTTCATGCTTAGACTATCATGAGGCTGCCATTTTGATTTTTCAGTCAAGCCTCACCATTTCTCATATAAATTGCTCTGCAATATTCGGCAAGAACAATAGGAGCTGAAGGAAGAACAAAATTGTACAAGAGTTTATGAATAAGTAAAAGAGAAAGATGTCAGAGGTTCAATTTAGCCACCATGTTGATTAGGTCTCTCTGTGTTACTGTATACATGGCTTCCATCTGCAGTCTCAATATTCTGTTTATAGAATCTGATGTGACTTCCTGCTCTCCCTTGCTATTATGTGCTTAAAATAATCAGTTAATTTTAGGGAAACTGACCTGAACAAATTGAAGTTAACCCTATACACGCTTGAGAAATTCCTGCCTCAGGACATGTGCACATTATCTTGATCAAGTTGCAAAAGGCAACTGGTCTCCCCAAAGCAAATTTTCTATAGCTTGATTTTTTTTTTTTAATTTATGTCAGTGGTTTCTTGTATTTCTATACTGCTTTGGGAGTAATATTCTTCATGCTAGAATTTGTTTACTTAGTATATATAATTATTGTGTTTCACATATACCTTTCCTCCTTTTCCGTAAGTCAGTGTTCTAGATCTCCTTAAGTTACCTGAGAATAAGAGATTTTGAGAAAGAGGGAAAGAGAGAACAAGCGACAAAGAAAGAGACAAACGGACAGTAGTTGACAGATTATAAACTCCTTGGTGTCCCACTGTTGTACTTGTATTTGTCATATAATAATATGGCCTCATATTTCTTTGTTTTCTAGCCACAAGGGTTGCTTTGAAATAGTTGCTTCTGTCTCTTCTTTCATTAACCTCCTTGGAAAACAGGAAACCCAAAGGTGCAAAGCAACATGACAGAAAGCCACCATGGTCCCTTATTCTCTGGGAGCCACTCATGCAAGGCTGAGGTGTGGGGAGCTGGGAGAAATGGAATCACAAACTGACAGCACCTAGGCGTGAATGAATCACATCTACTGAAAGCAGTAATATTTAGTGCATATAAAATTATGTCAGTGCTGAGAACCCAATGCATGAATCTGGGGCAGCAAAGAGCACCTGGGGGCCAGGGAGTATGTGTGAGAGGTAAGCAAAGGAGAAAGGCAGTAGGGTGCATGTGAAGAGGGACATTCCTCAACTTCCACACTGGCCTCTCTGACAACTCCCTGGCCCTTGACCAGTAAGAGAACATGTGGCTGGAGGTACAAAGAAAATCAAAGTAGGAGAGAAATGTTATACCTTTTGTGTTTAGTGTTTTCACTTTTGAGACAGTTTTATTTATTCTTTCTCTTTTGAAAATATTTGAAGTTGTAATTTAAAAATCAGGAATATGCCCAATAGAAGAAGTAGGATTGTTACACCTCGACTAAGATGGCTAAAAGTTTTAACCAAAGGACACTACAGAGAGTAGGGAATCGGGGGTTTTGTGACCATGGCTCTGAACACTTCCTTCCCTGCATACAGAGTAGAAGATTCTACTACCACTCAGGGCTTTTGTGAGAAGACCACACAGATAAACTAGCAGAGTGCCTGGTATACAGATGCAGCCTTCTGGAAGGCTTGCTTGTCATGAAGTGATGCTTACCTTCTAGTTAGGGTTCTGAAACATGGGCAACAGAGAAGGAAATCACATGTTTATCATAGTGGCATGACTGTATGAATGCTCACCACGTCCGATGAGAAAAATGATGCCTTGTATTTTAGCAAGACAGGAAGCCCTTCCTAAAGAGAGGGTCAGTTCTGGAAACAATAATTCTAGAAAAGCTGTGGACTTGGTGCCTCTTTAAAACACCACCCGAAGGGCAAAACCCTGTTTTGCAGATACACAAGACAGCCGCTGGGAGCCCCATGGATCATCCACCTTTCCTGGTATCCATTTGTTCAGCCAGTTCACATCAACTTAGGTGATGGGACAGAGGATGTTCCATTCAAATTTCAAATTAAAAATAATTACAACATAGAGAAAATCTATCAGAAATGTAATGAGAGATTAAATCTGAGGAGAGCAAATGGAAAAAAAAATTTTTTGGCTGATCAGCAGAGCCTCCAACAGACAGTTTGTGAGCCCATTAATGACTTGGCCTGCATCCTGGGTGTTTACGGAGTCACAGCTTGTTTAACTTCTTGTATATTCCCAACCATTCCCCAAAGTGTGCTATACCTTGTCTATTATACAGTGGTTTAATTGCACTACAAATGAGTTTACTCAACCAATTAGAACTCCAAATACTGCTAAGATATATGCCCAAGATTTACAAAAGTGATACTTCCTAGACACTTTTTTTCCCCAGAATCCCACTGCTGACAGAATTTAGCAGTGTTAAACCCATGTACTCATTAAATAAAAAAATGCACAGATTTTTCCCTAGTAAGTCCTAGGTCCAACTATACAAGGAACTAAAAAAAAAAAAACAAAAAACAAATAAATAGTAATAAGCAAACAGAAACCATAGACAATAGCATGCTTGGACACTTTGTACTAGGTACAAAGGTTTCAGTGAGGTCCTGGAAGGAATTAAAATATAAAACTATAGTATCAGAAAGCATTTATGGGCCACATTAAGAAATATGCCATTTGACATAACTCTGAAAACAGATCAGTAAAACACAGGAAGGACTCACAAATACTTAAGTTCTTCACTATATTAATGGTATGGAAAGTACTAGGGCTGAAAAAGTATAAATATCCCTTGTGGCATAACAAAAATTACTTGTATCTCATCTGCTCCTATATGCATAAATGACAATGAATGTCTCTGGAGTTATTACTCTCCATTTACAGATGGGATTGGGATTAACACTTAATTAAACTGTGGGCTGCCTAAAATGGATAGAGTCATACTTTGTGCATTAATTACCCTTCTGAACTATTTATTAATAACTTAGGATCTAGTTGCTACTGACCATGATCCCTGGAGAAGGGGTATTGTGTGTCTATCAAAATGGAACATGGAACTAGATGACAGGAATTCAAAGGTTCCCAATACTAATAATCAATATTTAAGGAGATAGAAATTTCACTTTTCTGATTTTATTATAATGAGTGCACTGAAGTATAACAATGTACCTCATAAATATGTAAAATTATGTCAATAAAAATTTTCTTGAAACAAATATTTTGTATATTATATATTAAAAGGTAAAATAATAAAGGAAAAAAGAAAGTGACAATTTAGTGCTTGCTATGAGCCTAAATTAAGGTGGTATTTGAAAGAAAATCCTATAGTGCATGTATGCAAATCTAGAAAATAAATTTCTAGCTTAAAGAAAAAATGGATAAAAAGCACTACATTATAGGATAGGGTTCAATTTTTAAAATCTTATTTTAACATGAAAACTAACAAAAAATAAATATGTAGCTCTGAATTTTCAAATAGTCTTATGCCTTATTTTCTTACAAAGTTGCTTAATGGTCAGATAGGAAGTACAGGTTACCAGTATGTGTGCATTGGTGTGTGTGTACATGCAGTATAAAATTACACACACACAAACACATCCCAGGAGTCAGGTACTTATGAACCCAATAGGACAGAACGAAGGAATAAAAATAATGTTTTTCTTTTTGCTTGATACAATCTTCTCTCCAACCTTCTAAAACAACCCCTAGGTTCCTTGCTGGGTTTTCTACTGTAATATTCAAGAAGAAATACTTTGGCAGCATATTACACCCCTCAAAGAAAGAGCAGTGATCTAGAAAGTTCTTACATGATGTTTACGTGGCATAAAATAAACAGAAAAAATAAATACATTACTCAACAAGTTAAAATAGAAGACAGCTTTTCTTGAATTACTCACCCATAGGCTCCATTGCTAATCAATTTAATTGTTTCAAAATCACTTTCTCGAGGTTTCCTTCGAAGTTTCAGGGAAGCATTAGAGCTCTTGGGAACAAAACATAAAAAGTTTAGAATTTGAGAAAATTATATTAATGGCAAAAAAGACAATACTTGAATTCTGTGCTGTTTAATATGCCGATGTGGTATACTCTAGCTCAAGGAATCTGGGATGGTTTCAAAGATCAATTCCCACAGCAGTGCTGAGCTCCGGCATCTAACCAAGGGTTAAAAGCTCTAAGATCTTTGCAATTTCCTCATTGTATTTTTCCTCTGTAAATGACTACAGTTCCTCTCATCATGGTCTCATAACAATTTGTGATTTAAGTCCAAAATGCCAAACTCTCCTCTGGTTTAATCTGCCAGAAGACAATGGATTGGTGTGGCTGTCCCTGGGGTTGGTGGAGGATGTGGTCTCTCTACCTCTGATTAGCGTATGTCTATTTCATTCCTGCAGTCAGGTTTGTTAGGAAGAAGGAGTGGGCCAAAAATGGAACACTTGGATGTAGAATACCTGCCTTTCTTTACTTCTATATCAGAAGTCTCACTATGCTCAAAATATCAATATTTTAAATGACAGTCTCTAAAAAGTTCAGCTCAAAGGACAAGAATAAACACAGTGCTCTTAATAAAAATCATCTCATGCCTCATTTACCATAACAGTGATAAGGGTTAACAGCCTCTCTGCTGTCCCCTGCAGAGTCCAGTATTCCTAGCCCACCATTTGGAAGAATCACAGGACTCCATGGTAGTCTCGGAGGCTGTCAACCACTTGTCCTTTGAAGACCTGCCACCCACCTTCCTACCACCTCTTTGCTTGAGCTCCCTTGCCGTCTTGAGAGACTGCAATGTCTGCAGAGGTAACACAACCAACTCTGGCCTCAGAGCTACCTGACTTTCTGAATCTCGCAGTCATGTCTCTCCTCTCTTCCCCTTGTCTTCTAACCGCAGGACCTAGATTCAGTCATCATCCGCCACAGCTTCATCACAGGAAACAGGTCAGGACGGGGACCACTTACAGATGCAGCCACTCTCATTAGGACTGCTATTCCGTGGATTTGGACTGCAAGGCCCATGAACTGTTCTCTACCTAGTGGTTTCCTTTATGTTCACTGATGACTTCTGCATCAGGCTGATCTTCACCAGAACCCCCCAGGTATCAGAGGACAACAAATATACAATTGCCAGTATGATGACAACTTTTGGATGTTTCAAAGGAACTTCAGTCTCAACAGTCAAAATTATGACAGTATTTTATAAAGGGTGAAAACTAAAGCACAGAGTATCTCCCCGTGCCCCGTGGATCTAGTAAGAAGTACAGCCAGTTTTCAAATCTAGGCAATCTGAATCCACCATCTGGACTCCCAGCCACTAGGCTAAACAGCCTGTCTGCTTTGTCACCCTCACCCTACCCCATTTTGGCTTCTCTCTTGGGGTTTAGTATTTAGGAGGACAGCCCCTGGCACGGTGCTACTGCAGCTGTCTCTCCACTGCCTTCCCCAAGGACACCTGTCTGTTCCCTGCACTCTGTCTGCTATTCTTTAAGCTATGACTCTGATTGGGTCATCTCCTTGTTCACTTGACTCCCATCTACACATGGACTTCTTTAAAGCTCAGGTGCTTCTTCTTGTTCTTAAAATTTAAAAAAGACAGAGAAACAAAACCTGGCACAGTGACCAGCAGAGACCTAAGTATTTAGTTTTGACTCAAGCTCTCTAGTCACAATGGTCTCCCTTCCTCTTAGCAGTCAGAAGCACCTTGCATCTGGAATACTCCCCTCTTTTCATCCCAGTAATTTCTCACATGTATGCTCAAATGTCACATCTTTGCAAAATCTTTGGGGACTACCAGACTAACACAAATCTCGTTATGGTATGTGTTAGCAGCACATGGTCTTGTTTTCTTCCTAGATATGTTTCATGCTCCTTGTTACTATTCTTTGTCATGAATTCTTTTTTGTAAATTTCTGTTTTTCTTTGAGGGAGGCACTAAAATTATATGCCTAGTGCCTGGAAGTTTCTTGGATATAGAAGCACAATAAATATTTCCGGATAAAGTAATTAATGTGGCAAAAACTCTTGAAGCTAATAAGCAGAAAAACCAACATTGGGTTTTTAACAAAAGAAGATACTTACACTCACTGACTCATCTGTTTCTGGTGTTTCCGCTGTCCCACTGTCATAGTTCCCCAACTGAGCCATTTCTAAATTTAAAAATTTTAAAAACAAAACTTAAGAAAAATATTGCAATTAGACAAAAGTACTGAGCTAAAATAAAGGAAAAAATGTTCCTCCATTACAAAAGAAAAGAAAAGAAAAGGCAAGGAAAAGAAAAGAAAAAAAAATTACTCTGTAATCCAATATGCCCAAGGGAAAAGCTTACATCCAGGAAGGCAAGAACTAGCAACTCCAATTTTGAGCTTGTTCATTGCAAACCTTTCCCTACAACTCCATTAATACCTAGAAGCAGGAACTTTGGAGAAGGAACCTCTGCTCCAGCTAGCAGCATTTCACTGGCTGACACAATTACTATAGCTTGCAAAGGTTTTAGTGTGTTAATTCTGGTAACTGTCAGATATACAAGAGATGCAAGGCTTCCCAAGCACTGACAGGCATTAGAGGTCCTTTGGCAGTGACTTAGAAATGATTCTCAGTCTGACCCAAGAATTCTTTGTTTCATTCCTTCAAGTCCACTGAGAGAGATACCACCAGCTAAACTCAGAACTTGCAGTTTATCAGAGGCAGTCACGGTGGTCAGGATGGGTATGGAGGTAAGAAAACTTGGAATACCACCACCATTGGCACTGACTAGCTGGGTAACTTTTTAACTTTGGGCTTTTCCCCTGTAGGATGGGAACAGTAATACTTAGGGACTAAAGGTTTTTATGAATATTATACACAATAATGCATGTAAAGCATTCAGCATGTTAAGAAAAAAATCAAGTGCTCATTAAATGTTGATTGTTATTTATTATTAATTACATTGTATGAAGTAGTCAGCTCTGGGCTGGATGCCACATACTTGAAAGTAGCTTAAGTACTGTCCTGGTGGTCTACTTAACAGAAACAAAGGGTCTAATTGCCCACCACATTGGAATACATCCTTCGGTTTATGTAAATAAATATGAAAACCTAATTCATTTCCTGTTTATTTTCATACTGTTTTTTAAAAATGGTTTTATTTGAAAGTTAAGAAATTTCTTCAATAGCATTCAAATGTTTCAAAGTCAAACATGTATGATTAAAAAAATTTTTAGCTACATATTTGTATATGTCTCTGAAATTATTTCTTAGATTCTTATTTCATATGTTCATGGATTTATAAATACAAAAGAAATATTAAGGCAAAACAGTACTGGAGTGTTCCTCTTTTTTTTGGTAGTAGGGATCTAACTCATGACCTTGAGCTTGCCAGGTAGGCACTTGTGCCACCGAGCTAAATCCCCAGGCCTCGGAGTGTTACTTTTAAGAAAAGATTTACAAACTGCAAATTCTAAAAAACTGGACATTGACACTACCTAACTTTCCCAGCTTACCTATAGGAGAAATTGTAGAATAAAACTAAACAGTGCAAACGATATATTTTGTTGGTACCATTCAAACAATGTCAACATCCAATGTGCCTAGTACCTCAGATGTGCAGGCTTTGAGATAAATTAAAACACTCAAGTTGGAGGCATTCTCAAGGCAAAGACGAATTTAATTGGTTTAAATAAAACAGCAGTCAGCTTTCACTTATTAAGCAACTGCTATATGAAACAATTACAGAACCCTTGTAATTTTCAAAACTACCACACAAATAAGTACTGTTATTATCCCATTGTTGTTTGATTCAAGGAACTGAGACACAGCAAGGTTATGGCCCAGCTCTGGAGCTTTAAGTCCTAATCCTGAAAGGACAGACAGATATGTTCATCTAGATGTCTACAAGACAGCGAAGCAAAGACAGTAAAAAATGTGTCCTTGTTTATTAAAATTTCCTGGAGAAGTCATTGTAAATACTAACAAATAGATTAAAAACTACGCTCAGGATGAATCAAGAAAATTGTCAAAGAGTTAAAAGAAAAAAGAAAAACCTCTCACTAAAAAGTTTACATTACCAAACTTCAAATGTGTCAATGATCAATATTATTTTAAACTCTTTAGTAAGGCACATAGAGGGGCCTCGCATTATTCATCTAAAGTTCAGCTCACGGTGGTATTTACTGCCAGGTAGGAAAACTGTGAAGAACTAGCTCCATCTACAATTCAAGGGCTGACGCAGCCTTAACCATACTGGCGTGAAGAGTCACTATAATAGGCTTTGACAGCATCCCCCACTCCAATTATTTTCATAAAAAAGCAAATTAAAAGATGGTTCTGTTTTAAATAGAATTTCTGCTAAATAACTATTATCTGAGAAATACATATTATTTGCAAGCAGTGGGTAGTAATGGAATGGAACCAAGAGTCAGCTTTTGAAGCAGGAAGCTAAAGCATCATTTTGTAATGCCTGAAGAGATTTTTAAAACTCATCTAAATACCATTAAACGTCTGCCCTTTTTATTTCATTGATTTAAACCATTTCTGAAGACTCATGACTCAAAAAGGTAAAGATGGTAATTTAAAAGCCATAGGGGAAAATCTCTCCCCAGGGAACTTTTCAGAAAAGCAGCCACCAGTGTCTGATAAGTGATGAATCTGTTGTGGTATTGCTTTCAGTACAGTATAAATTTATCTGGCATTATCTCCCAGTAATGCATGCATCATTTCACTGGAAGCAAAGATAGGATGGCCATAAGAGCAAACAAAGCAGGAAGAACAGGAGAGAGCAGAGCAGAGAGCAGCAGGCTCCCTGGCTTTCAGCAGGAAAAATCTCAAGTGTCAAGTTTACCTCCATCACAAACAACTGGGTAGGATAAATGCTGTTTGCAATTTCAATTTAATGAACCAGGAAGACAATTTTTCATTAAGGAACCAGTGATTGTGTATGAGTGTTTTTAGGTAGTATATAACCTAAGTTTGGGATTATTATTTAATCCCAAACAATAATGAACAGGAAAAGATGGGGTAGGGATTAGCAATATTAGATTTTTGGAAAATCATTAAGAAAATGCTTCCTATTCTGTGTATTTAATAGAATTACACATTGTTTTATTTGAATCAACTGTAAATCTTTCTATAAGTATTTTTAAAGCATTCCCTTTTATCACTATTACTATTTTTCATACTTCAAGGCACATAATCAAAAATATACGTACCATTATTATACTCAGTTTAAAACAACCTTCATCAATTGTATTATTCCCAAATTAAATTTAAATGTCAATTTTAAATGAATAATAGTTTTTTTAGTGATGCTCTCCAAATTAAAACTACTCTCAGGAAGAGCCCAGCTGAACTTTTGCAAGAGAAAGAGTACTTGGAGAAAACCAAAATCGAAACCCTTCTGGGACAGCTGGCGCTCTCAGGCTGACCCTGCTAGGCACTGTCCCCATTCTCAAACGGGCGCATGTTCTTTTCTCTCTCAGGACTCAACTTATGATTTTTTCCTCCTAATCACAAGTAGTTCCCAAAAAGAAACTTTTTATGGAGATAGCCAGAATGGGAGAGGGGAAAAAGACTGGCCACTAAGTCCTTCCAGGAGGCCCCATTGTAGAAACAAATCAATAGTCAACCCAACCATGTACTCACCTTCCAGAGGGTCCTTGTTGAGCCCCAGTTGGCTGATAATGTACCTCGGAATGTCAGTTTTGATGCCCTGTCCTTCTTTTGCATGGCCTTCTGCTGCTTCCAATAGGTAATAAAATTCTTCAGGATCAAATTCCTACCAAAGACAAACACAGGTATAGTTCTCTGAGCCAAAATGGCCTGAGGCTTTATTACATAAATTCCACTTACAATATAATTGCTGTAAATACATGATTGTAGGTTGTGCAGAAAGAAGGCTACTTGCTTTAAAAAGTATACATAATTCTCACTTTGAAGCCTATTCACGTTCTAAACCAATACAGTATAGTACACTATGCAACTGGTACCTCAAATATAATGATCACTCCCAAGGTCCTTCTAATATAACTTTTCAGGTACTATGTTCACTAAGGATCTTGATCTCACTGAGAAAAAAACAGATCTGGGCTGGGGTGTAGCTCAGTGGTAGAACACTTGCCTATACAAGGCTGTGGACTCAATCCCAGTACCCCACACAACCAATAAAGGTCGCATTTGATTTGTATCTATTTGTTCTGTGAGCTGGGGTCTGGCTATTTTTCCCAGGCTGGCAGTGAACTCCTGACTATATGCCTGTGCCGCCCCTCCCAACTAGATATGATTTTTATTATTACTTCCTTTATTTGTGGTACTAGGGATCGAATCAAGGGTTTGCATCTCTCTAAAATGTATGCTATAAATTGACATGTTGTAAATAATTATGCTCACAGCTGTTACTTTAGTTTCTTGAATTTTTTTGTCTAAGCTCTCCCATTTTTTTCTTTTAAAGTGGAAAAAACCAGTGATACAGAATTTCAAAACAAAATAGGAAATAAATAATGCATGTTGTTATATAATATATTGCATGTTGTTACCTTCAAAGTAGTTGCTCAGGTTACAAGATATAGGCATGCATAATTTATCAACAATATAAGCACAAACCATTTTTTTAAATGAACTAAATCAGTAGTATAACTATCTTAGCTATCTTTTGTATATGTATACACACACGCACACATATATATATCCTTTCCTTTCTCCTTTCACCTATCCCAGTTGTTTTTTTCCTTTTGAGCAGTTTCTTTCCTTTTCACAGCATCTATTATAGATTTTAGATCTTACGTTACTTTTTCAGCTTCTTACACTAGGGAGACAATATGAAGTTTACACAAGCAAGTCTGATTTATTTCACTTATAAGTATGGTCTCTAGTTGCATCTCTTTACCTATAAAAGCCTCGAGTTTATGCTTCTTTATAGGCGAGATACCTACAAGGACAAGGCTGTCTGAGTTTAAGGAAGTTTCCTGTTATACTCTGAAACTCCAGTTTCTACACAGAAAGCAACGTTTCCAAACACACTTCTAAGTCCACTCATTTATGCCTTCAAGAAGCTGTGTTTTTACTTTTTCTCCACTGGTTATCAGTGATTACTATAAAAATCCATTTCCTCTTTTAAGGCAAGATTTTCTCTTAGCCTATCACTGTTGTTCAGAAAAATAAGTTTTATTGATAACTGGCATTCTCTCCCAAATGAATCTCTTGCACAATTCAAAAGCTACACGGCAGGAGAAGCAACAAAAAGTAAGTCTCACACTTAGCTGTCTTGCCAGTCACCCAGTTTTCCCAAAAGCATCCACAAGGGTAAAGGCATCCACTTTGCCCTTCCAGAGAAACTTGAGGTCAAATGGTGCATTTGATTTTATGATCCTAGGAGTCCTGCCATTGGTGGAAATCTCACTCCCCATCTTTTGTCTCAAGATCCCCCCCCCCCCGATTGTGTCTCATGAGGTGTTGGTATATATTTATGAAACTATGACCATTTAAATATTGTAAAACATCATAAATTTTAAATAGGATAGAATTGAAACACTACAACCATATTTATGTAGGTGTGTGTGTATATTGCCAAAAACTATACTATACATGGAGTTGTAATTATTTTAATGGCTAGCACTTAAAAGTGAACTTCAATGCCACATTAACAGTTCCTTAAAATAATTATGTTCAAAGCTTCATATTTGTTTACAGTATAGGTTTAAAGCTAAGTCAAAATTTCATAAAACAAAAATATTGCAACTGGAAATGGCCACTGGCCAAAAGTATATCAGTGCAAAATTAAACTAATCTTTAAAAGTTTTATTCTTTCAGGTCTGGTTGAAAAAGGCTGACAACTAGTGCTTATTTCTAAAATGCCCCATTTTAAAAATGCATAATAACTACAGATCACTATTTATTATATCACTTACTTCCCTCTCTCTGAATCTCAGCAATTCTGAAAATGGGAAAAACAGTAAGTGTTTTAAATTAGCTGTGACATAAAGAAATTATATTGAGATAAGGTCAAGTGCATTGTTTTATGATCATCTTTTGAGTTTGACCAGAATGTGGTATGACTATCACTTAATACAGTGCCAGTCCTAGAATTCTTTCTTAAAATCAGAAAAGACAAGTCACATATGGGTATCATTATAAACATTCACTAGTTGTAGATCCTCCTGACTCTTTCTATTTAGCAGTGGCAGTTGAAGTTAAATGAAACGGGAGCTTGCTTATTGTTGCTGCTTTCCCACAATTAATAATAAATAATGTAGTCACATCTCAAGGCAACTTACCAGGCACTCTAATAGCCGAGCAGGGCGGGCAATGACAATTAGGATCTTTCGGACTAGCTGTTTAATAAATGCCAGTTCTCCACTTTCCGAACGATCATGAGCCTATGAAAAAGCAATGAAAAGAATAATGATACAGAGTTGCTCCACTAAATGGAAAAGAAAATCAGCAAAGCATGGTAATTAGATAATTGCAAATATTAAAAATTAAATCATTTAGAAAATACTTTTAAAAGATTGATAAGCAGGCATTATTTCTTCATAGACACTATTAAATATCTATAAAATAGCTCTATTAGCTAAATTTATTTGCAAAACTTTTATTTACTATCTGTTAAAAATCAAATGTGAGGACTCTTGATGTGACCCATGAACAAAGGAGACATCAAAATAGAGGCAGCTGATCAAGAACTTGGACTTTCCAGAATATAATATTTAATATCTGAGATGTGTCAAGCAGCTAACACAGTTATGGGCTGCTTTTACTAACTGGTCATGTAACACCTTTATGAAAAACAGTTCCCATATTCAATATTAGCCTATAAATTAGCTATTTTTGTCACATGTGACAAGTGTACAATACTTATTTCAAACATTGACTGAAAATGTTTATATTTGCATATACATGTGAATTACAATTTAGCACCTAGGCACTCAATTGACTTAAAATCTTTTAATATTTCTTTATATGTGTTGCCTAAGTACAACAAATATTCTGAGAGCAAAGCTAAGTTTGTTAACAGTCAATGAAAATATTTAATGCTATTTTCTTAAAGAAATCTGGTAAATTTCTAGCAAGGCTGGCACAGTACAAAAGTTTTAGAATTTTTAATGTAAATTTCTAGGCAACCTACTTTAGACAGTGTAAATTAGACTTCCTTAAATTTTGTTTTCATCATTTGCTATCTGCTAAAGATATTTAAAAAGTTATCAAAGTGATACTAATAGAATATAATATCACAGACACAGTAATGAATAATGATTCTTGAAGGTTCTTCAATGTAAAACTCCATTGCCACCATAAAACAAGCTGGTAGGAAAGATTTATGGAAAATTATAGTAAGGTATCTATTTAATTTAAGCCATCAAATCAAAAGTAGTGTTCTAAAACACAAGTGTAGAAACCAGAGAGGTAAAAGTAAAATAGCTAATTTTTGAAATAAAGAAAAAGATAATTGGTGAATAATTATAGACTAGAATGTATTCTACACACTTATACACACATCTCAAATATTGAATCTGCTTTATTCCAATGTTTCTGTTGCAACAAAAATACTTTTTGGAAGATAGAGTGAATGTTAAGAAACAGCTATACATCCCTAACTAAACAGAAAACCTTAAAAAAAAAAAAAAAAAAGAACCTCACATCTTAGTGACAATTTGGGCTAGATGCTTAAGTTTCTTCTTACTAAAATAATTGTTTTCTAAATTCAGGAATATAAAGACTGTCTGAAAAGCCTGAGCATATTTTGGTGATTTTTAAAAGGGAAATAAGAATTTTGCACGGGAAAAAAATAGAAAATAGTCAATTCTGATTGCATAAGTTCCATTTCAAAAATCATAAAAATAATCATTTCATTCTAACTTCTAACAATTATCAGCCACATCCAATGCCAGAACATACGATTATATTAGCACAAATAATATTTTATCCACTAACATTAAGACGGAAGAAACAGCTTGTTAGAATGACAATGAATGAAATGACAGAATTAACCTGAGAAGAGAATTATTTCCTGGTTAGCAACAGTGGCTCAAAAGGGGCAACACTCAGGGATATCTGTGTCTGCATTTTAAGTGTTGGCCACTACTAAAAGTACTGTGATCTGGGAGTAGGTTTGAATGTTCTGTGTATTTATTTTCTTTGGCTACCCACACCTAAGTGAAAAAGAGACCACAGATATAAAGGCATTTATCTACACTGGAACTGACCTAGACTTCTGGACTTTAAATGGCATCAGTAAAGTCAAGCTGCTCAAACTTTACAGTCGAACTCACCATGGGTTATGCAAAAGCTTGACAATGGGAAAAACTATGGGAGGGGGTGCACCCTTGCTGGGTGCAAAGTCACAGCTGGGGAGTAACTGACAACTGTATCCTTGGAAACCAAAGCAAATTCCCCCAATTCAGCTTATCTAAAAGGGACAAGTTCTCCTATGAGAGGCTTGGCGCCAGACTCTGGAAGGACACTGTAAACATGACTGAAGACAGGTTTAATTTACACAAAAGGACAGAAGGAAACCATGCATCTGTGAAGATGAACAAGAAAACATTCTTATTCATACCCAATCCTGACCTTTATGCACAAGTATATGCTCTAGGCAAAAGAGAAATTTCTCTGAAAAGTAGTGATTTTTATCACTACTTGGCCCATTTTGTGATCTTTGAAGCTCTAAGATTTATTTTTAATTGCCATGAAACAATCTGCCACGTCTGTCATAGAAAAACAAAGTGGAGGCCTTCAATATAAATTGCTTTAGCTATCAATTCTCTCCTTAGCAGGGAATCTCCAGAAAGAAACAAAAAATGCAGAACTAAACTGGCAAGGGTGATATTCTTTGAAAGAATTTCGGCATTCAGGAAAGAAGGTATTCCTCAGGCCGAGTGCTGAGTGCCTCGTAGGTCTGCCTCTGCTGTTCACAAGTAAAATTTCACAAACCTAACTTTCAAGGTGTTCTCATAAATAGTAATAAACATATGGTATTTCCAGGATTTGATTAAAAAGTATAGGAAAATTAGATCACTTGACGCTACAAGGGTTCACATATTTTGGTCGTCTTCCATAGGTATTTTCTCTTCCCTCGCTCTCTCCCTTCTGTTGTTAATAAGGAGACGATAAACAGCAGGGAGTTGGTGATGACCCTCTTCTTCAGAGAGCCCACTGTCTGCTGGTAAAGTGAGACCCGAGAGAAGACTGTTTCGTACACTCTGACTAAGTGTCCTAAGAGGGGCGGACCGCAGGCACCATGGACTAGGTTTTGGCTAAGAAAGAATGGGACACCAAGGAACATCACATTAATATTCTTGGAGCTGCATAGAAAGGAGAATTTGAAAGGTTAGGACTGGAGGGAAGGAACCCAGTGAGGATTAGGATCCAAGCCACGCAGCCAGTCCATAACCATCAGTGTGTGATGAGCTAACTGCAACCATTAAGAATAAGCATCAAGCAGTTCTTACATGGCAAGGATGCCCAAGTGCATGATCATTTTCCTGTAAATTCACTTGGATTTTAGTTGAACTGGTCTGTGCCAAGTGGGAAATTAACTAACACAAATACCACAAAACAATGTGTTTGTCCCCAAAGATAATCTAAGAGGTACTGCTTTAGTAGACTGGAGGAGCTTGAAATATGAGAAATGGGAACACAGCAGAGAAAACTGCTGGAATTTTTAGATAGGAAAAAGAAGAAAAACAGTGGCTGCTAGCCAGAGAGGAATCTTATTTTACCAGAACTAAATTCTGTAGGGGCAAGGACAAGTGGTTTTTCTCAAAAATTAGGATACTAGCACTTTCCCTTCAGTTCTATGCAAGTATTTATATATTTGTGCTTAGAGAAAACCACTGCTGATTACATTTACATGGGCATAACTTATGCCCAGTGAGATACAGAAACATTATAAATCTACATGTAGAGGCTAAATGGTTTTCACTTGTAGGCTGCAGCTGATCAATTTCAGCCAGAAGAGCAATCTCGTGCACTAATTCCATTCCACCACCCACATTCCCTTCCTGTCCTGGGTGTTATCAGGAGCTAAGCATGCTACCGATAGGAGTGTGAGGCAGAGACTGATCCACTGTTTATCTGTCATTTTGGAAATTGGATATTTTGTTAGAAGAAGAACTGACACTGATGAAAATACAAGTTGCCATTTACTATCCAACACCACATGCAGGTTAATTAATAGGACACACAACCTGGGAAAAGCCAGCAATTTTCCATTTCACTTTTTCAGATATTAGAATTAGATAGCACCATCAAATAATGCACATATGCTCAGTCAATTTATTGCTTTATGGGTAAGGGGGGAAAACCACTGCTTCAAAATCCTTCACAATCCACTTAAACTAGCGCCACAGATTGTTGGGTCCCAAGGTTCCTGTAAAGGTTATTACATTAACTTTCTATTACTAAACATAATGCCCAGAATCAACATAGGGGAAATAGCAATCAGTTTGTGGCTTTTTCTTCTCTATCTTGCTTGCTTCCACGAAATGTGAGCTCTATCTCACTTACCACTTATATGCAAAAGGTCTCATAAAATATTTTTTCAGGGAAAGTGTAAAACAAATCAGCAAACTTTATACACATGCTGCCTGGTTCTTACCTCCTGTAGTAACTTATCTAACTTGTGCTGCAATTCAAGGAAGTATCGTGAGGTGATGAGCCCCTGGTGGGATTTATCCAAACAATCTCGAGCCAGTTCGATAATTTGATGGTGAGTGAAACTAAGCACTCCATCTGCTAGGGGAAGTACACTGTCAGGGGAGTAGCTGGTGATAATTTCCTTTAGACGCTCTTCCATCTGAGCTGTAGCCTGTTTAAAAAAGGCACACACACATATACACACACAGGTATAATATACAGAAAGGTACACAGGAGCATTTCAACCATTACACCTCCCTAGCATTTTCACAGACCCCCAAAATGCTGTTAAATTCTGAAAATTAAATTTAAAAGAAATCTCACTTCTGGGCTTGGGGTGTAGCTCAGTTGTACAGCACTTGCTTATCCTATGTGGAGTCTTGGTTTTAATCTCCAGAATCACAAAGGAAAAAAAAAACCCTCACATCTACATGAGACAACAGCGGTGCACACATGTCAGGATACATTTGTCCAACCCCACTGACTGTACAACACTGACAGTGAATCCTAACGTGAATGGAGACTGCGGGTGAGAACAATGTTTCCATGAACGTTCATCAATTACAAGGAATGTGCCACTCTTGTAGGGGAGAGTAGTGAAAGGAGAGGCTGTGCATTTGTGAGGCAGAATGTGTGTGGAAAATGTCTGCATTTTTCTATAAAGCTAAAACTGCCCTGAAAAATAAGCAGAAGAAAAGGAGAGGGAGAAGAAAGAAGAGGATACTATTATCACATCATGTGGAATAAAGATAATAAAGATTTGAAGTAAAAGAAGTCCCTGATTTATGAACTAGTTCTGTTCTGAGAAGAATGTTTGTAAGTCAGATACATCTCTAATCTGACAGTGAGTCTTAGTACACCTGTGAATCTTATAAGCATACCTGTGCAAGTTTGTAACTTGAATGCTCTTAAGTCAGGGACTTAATGTATTTGAGCAAAAATGTGCATTTCAGAATGCTAACACCATTTTTCTTATGACTTATCAAGTATAAAACGGTCCATGTAAGCATTACCTGTGAATCATTATGCTTTCATGCTAGATTTTGGTCCCTTGTAGACAGATTGACAAAAACCAAGTATGTCTTTAGTTGCTACTGACTCAAAATTTAGGACTTCTGCAAGAGTTCCATAGCCTGCAGAGTGAGCCAAGAATAAGTTTTCTTATCTAGGTTTCAACATACCAGGAAAAGGCATCCTCTATCATCTCTACCCTTTCCTCAAAATATGGTGCCATGTGCAAAAGGTCAACAGGATTCCCTTGGTAAAAATGAATCTAAATTTTCCAACTTTAATTTACTTCTCTGTGATCACAAACTGCCTAATCAACATTCCTGGCTTATGTGAATTATATATGCAAGGAGACCCCCTCTCAAATCTGAACCTGCATTAACTAGCTATAGTCAACATCTGTTTGCCTGGTGAGGATGTGACATGTGATAAATAACTAAAACAGCTTTAATCAATGATATCAATGCCAGATTCATTACAAATAATAATACTCTACTCCTGATTTATGAAACCCAAGATTTTCCTTTGTTCACATGCCTAGGCCAACAAAGGTGGTGGGTGAGGATCAGACAATAAGGTCGCCTTTTCCCAAATATGCAGAAATAATATTAATGGGAAAAAGGCGGATCTGACGCAAGGCGAGGCAATGGTTACCAGGAGAGAGCAGCTCCTTGCAGCCAGGAGGTCTGACAAGAACCCTTCCAAAATTGTTCACTAGCTCAAATCAAATTCCTTCCCCTATTCCAACTGGGGAATACTGCCATGGTATCCTTCCCAATCATAGCAGCAGGGTCAGAAATGTAATAGCTAAAGAGAATTCATAGAAAATGAAGATGAGGTTTAAAAGAAAAACAACTTTCATCAAACACCAATCTATGGCTTCTGTGAAAGAAAAACTGGTTTCTGCTTGATAATACTGCAGGTTCAGAAAACAAATAGAATCCAAGGGGTGTGGAGGCCTTTGATAGCAGATCCTCCCTGTAGCACCCCTGGACACCCAGGGCACGATATACAGCACTTGGTGTAAAGCCTTTTGGCAAACACACAGTGAGGAGTTCTCAGCAGTGGTTAGCTTCATATTTTTTAAGTTATTTTCTCTTAGAAGGCTTCTGTGATGTTTCATACAAGTCATAACTGGATTGGACCCTTACTTCCTATAACAAAACCACCTTACAGAGGCTAAACTTCTGTTGCCTGTTCATTTAGATTCTGGGCATCTTCAATTCAATTCATTACCTTTGGGAACCTTTCTTTGTAGACATGGTTCATCATAATTATTTCATGGTCACAGCAGGCAGGGGAACGTCCAGGGCTGCAAGCAAAGCAAATTACCCTTTTACACTTGCCACAGCATGAAATGAAAATAAGCTTTTTATTTGTAAACAGTCAGTTGCACCAAAAGTACTATGCGACCTTCGTGTGAAAAGAATGCTGTATTACAAAACCAGTCATTAGTACATGTGTACACATACATACCTGCAAACAGAGATACTAAATAAGATGCAAAAAGCAAACTCAAGTTAAATGCAACAAAGTAATTGTTACAGTTCAAGTTAGGAAACATTCTTCAATTGAAATTATATTTAACATAAAGTATAAGCTTACCTAGATATGGAAATCAATTAATGAATTTCAGTATAAAACAAAACAGGGTAGCTACAAACAGCAACATCTAGGACAAGTTTAACAGTGTAATTTCACACTTTTATTGTACACCTGCGCTCTGCCACGTACCGCTGGAGAGGGCCGAGAGGCTTGCCCGGCACAGGTGTCGTAAGTGAAATCCATTTTCTAGTCTAGCAAATATGTATTTGGGATGCTGAGGTAGGCATTACGTACAATAAGAAACAGAAGGACACAAGTGTTGTGTGTTTTTCCAGTAGTCAGTGTGTTTCCTTCCAAGTACACACTATTAGAGTATTTTATTCCTGGGTAGATACTGCTTATACTAGATATCTCAGAAACTTCTTTAATAAAATAAAAATGATGTCCATATAGAAAAATGCAGTATTTCTAGAAGAAGTGGTAAAACCTGTCCTTTATTCTATATCTGGAAAACTAACATGCACCACAATTATCAAATATGGCTATATTTTAGCGTTAGTTTGTGATGCTAAGTGAAGTAGAAAGATACAAAGGGAATCCCTTTCTGAGTGAACTCTGATGTTTTACTGAACACCTAACAAATAAGCTATTTTTTAAATAATAAAACCTTGATAGTGTGTCATCGATCTATACCAGTTCTATAGCATCAAGGTTTCCTACTGCTCCTGCCCTGAGTACTCTCTTCTAAGAAGGACCTGTTGCCCAGCTGCCGGGACTGCTGTCAGGAGAAGCCTTGAGCTGTCTTCATCTTTTCCAAGACTCACTGCAGAAAGTCACTTCGCTCAAGGCCATGGGTGTCCCAGGGTGCCATGGCTTTTCTAGGGTTCCAATAACAAGTCCAATGACTGAGGCACTTAAGGAGAGATATAAAAGGACGACCACTCCCTGTGGGCTGGCTGGAGCTGCTGGGCCTGTATTGCAGCTCAACTTCTCCATTTAACCAGTATTGCTTCTTCTCTACCACAGGGGCTGATCCCTAAAGCACTCCCTAAAAATCCTCCTGAACAGGAATCCCTATTTCAGTCTTCTTTCTGGAGGAGACTGTGATAATTATTAGAAACAAAGTCAAAATAAAATTGGTCCTACTCAATGTCAGGTGGACTCCATCTGACAACCACAAAATTCTGGAGACAAAAGCCCCCAAAATTTTATTCACAATCCTGAAGAACATAAGGCTTATTGTGAGAAGAAAGAACAAAAACATCGAGGTGGCCTTTAAGACAGAATCTGGAAAAAGATATACTCCCATTTTGCTGTACTTCCTTTTCAACTATAGTTTCCCCTCTTCATATAAGTGTTCTTGCACTGTAATTAGATTATCTTGAAATTTTCAATGGCTAGAAGTTGTATTGGCAATCTCCTAAGACCATCGTAGTTACTGTTAATGCAGCAATTAGCAAATTGTGAAAATTTAAAATAAATAACACAATACGTTTCATGGTAATTAACAATGTCATTTGTCATTAGAAAAATCCTATCATACTTATGGTACTTCAAAAATAAACTGACTCACATACAAATTAAAGGATAAAAGTTCTTCACTCAACATAGTGAAAACCAGAAAATCAATGCACGGGACTGAGGTCTGGGTTAGGTCCACACACCTGAGGCTTCGGGAACGGGGGCGCATGGGTGTATTCCTGCACCTGTTCTCCGTGGCGATGCTTTCAGTGGTACAAAAATGTTTTGATAAGAAGTGCAGCTCATCTGGTGTTGGTTGGTATGGTAACTGGTGCAGCTTCTCCTGGGAGGAACAGGACGACTGAAACAAACCAAAGACAGGTTACAAGACTGACCTCCAAGAGAAATTCTTGTATAAGGTCAAATGAAGTGCTCCACACGGAAGACAACACTATTCTATAGTTTTCTTTCCATGTTAAAATCACACTAGCTAGGAGTAGTAGTGCACGCCTATGCTCTCAGCACTCTAGGAGGCTGTGGTAGGAGGATTACAAATTGCCTGAGCAACTTACTGATTTAGCAAGAATATGTCTGAAAATTTTAAAAGGGGCATGGTGGGGGGCTGGGAATGTGGCTTATTGTGAAGTTTCTAGGTTCAATCCCCAGTACCAAGAAAAAAAATCCCACTAACTATAGCCTAAATGTATAAACTTTGTTGCTCTGAGTGTTCAACATGCCTTTTATATCTTACCTCATTTGGCAACATGCACAATTTCTCAAAAAAAAAGAGTCTTCTCTCCAAATAAAGTGCAGGCTCAGTCAATAAATAATAAAACAAAGTGCAGGCTCTGTCAAAGCTAAAGCAAGACAGGGAGCACTGAAGGAAACGTAGGTGCACACTTCACTACAGACTAGCTCTCTGCTGCACACAGAACATCACAGTGCCCTCACAGGCAAACACTGTGACTGTAAGTAACGTCAGTGATACGTGAGATGACAGATTATGTGATGGAACTTCTCATAACAATGCATGTTGTCCTTTGATCCAACTGCCATAAGGATGTGCCACAGGAAAAAGGGACACAATTTGTATAAAAAACTGCTTTTCTCACAGGGACTCCCTTTTCTCCCTGTCCTCACTTGTGGCTGAGACCATCATTTTCTTCACAGTTTCAGTGGTGGTGACTTTTTAAAAATCCTTGCCTGTAGATTTGCTTTTTGAAAATCTTCACTGAACAGTTAAACAACACTGCTTTTAACTAATTTGAGTTCTATAACTATAAGGCAAAGAAACTACAGTATCTGTGGTTTTGGTTTTAGTGAGAGGTATAGTCTGTAAGCAAGTCTAAGAAAAGAGACCAAGAAACTTTTAAGTAGGGGATTGAACCTAGGACATTTGCACTGAGCTACATTCTCAGTTCTGTTACTTAATTTTGAGATAGGGGATTGCTAAGTTACTCAGGCCAGACCCGAACTTGTGATCTTCCTGCCTTAGCTCACTAACATGCACTATCATGTGGCTGCCTTAAAAAGTCTGTGATTACATTAAGAGTACCCTATAAATACCAAGGCATTTCAGTGCAGTAACACTTGAAATTAATGGCTGTGGCCATTTGTAACATTTGTAAACCTTGAAATTATAAAATGCCTTACTGCCTACATACCAAGACAGTATATCCTGAGACGGAGGGATTTTTATAATGTAATGAGATGATTTTATAAGCCATAAAAATGAGGACGCTACTAGAAAGATAAAACAAAACAAAGCTTTATTCAGAACAAAGAGGCACAGCCTTAAACACTTTCAATATGAAAATAATAAAACCTGTGAACTAAATCAGTTCAAGAAATCAGCAATATAATAAATCAATTCAAGCAGGAGAGAAGTGGGGCTGATAACAGTAAAGACAAGGAAATTATCAAGAAGAAAAGCAGAATTAACTACTTACCAGCCTAATTACATAAATATAGGATAGCCAAATATTGTATTTTTTCATCAATTTTCATAAGATAACAGGAAATATTAAAACATCAGTTTTATCAATGTATCCAATAAAAGAACTGATTGGCTGGAAGGACATCTGCACAAATCGCACTGCTTGGGACAGGGGTAAGCAAGGGCAGAGCCTCAGTGATGCTTGAGTACACAGTTAAGTGGTAAAGAATCTACACACAGGACTTGGGATGAACTTGCAGAAGTTTGTTCCTAATTACTTTGGATGGCAAAGTGTCAACCTAGTTGACGGGCAGTTATTTAACATATTTATTTAATCAATCTACTTGGTGTTCCGGTTGCCATAGAAATATTAATATATTTAATTAAGAGCTGCTGGTCCAATTATTGCTGGGCTATTATGTACAGTACAGACATCATGATTCCTTTCTTAAAATGAATTCCAAAACATACCAGGCTCAAGAATTTCACAGAAGCTACTGCGGACCTGGGCTTGCCTGGTGATAAAACCAACCTACTTCAGCCAGGAGGGGAGGCTGGGCAAGGCAGGATTGGGGGGCAAGGCTCCAGTGCTGTCTTTAACACTTTATCAAATATATAATAAGAAATTTGTTTCTCAAAATAGCTGTGGAAAATGTAAGGAGATGTTAACATTTGCTAAATCTATCTGGGAGATTTTGTGATGTATCATAATTATTAGTGGATAACTCCATGAGAAAGTGGACAAGTTTAGCAATACAGAATCTGTGAAACTGATGGAGCCCTGTGAGTTGGACAATATTAGAGGAAATGAGAGGCCTAGGGATTCTCTGGGGAGAGCTCTTTTCTTTTTACTATTCTTAAGAAATTTTTATTAGTACACATTTGCAATACATAATATTTACAATCATTACAGGGAGCAGGTACATGTTTTTAATACTCTTCCCCTTCCTCTTTTCTCTTCCCTCCATCTTTATATCACCAGATCACCTTTTCTTTCTTTTTTTTTTTAAGTTCACATTTGCAACATGTAATCACTACATTCACTGCAGGCAGTTGGTGCATGTACATAGCATATCTTAAATCGTTTTATGTCTCCTTCCCTCTCCATCCTTTGATTCCCTTCCCATTTGCAAAAGATCTATCTTCCTTTCATCGCAGGTAAAAAAGCAAGGTATAAATGGAGATACAGTCAAACCCAAGGAGGCCAAGGAGAGCCTAGGGCAATAGGGAAAATCACAGGCCAGCAAAATGGCCTGGAGGTGATTCAAAAGATACTAAAGGGAGCCCACAAAATGAGTCAACAAAGAAGTACAAATTTAGTTTTGGAGAGATAAGGGATTCAAATTGTAAAGCCAATTAACAGAGCTGCCAGGATAATAGGCATGCATGTGCACTTCCCAAGATCTCATGTAGTTTTGATTTTTTAACATGGATCTTGCTGTGTTGATTAGGTTGGTATTAAACTCATGAGCTCAAGGGATCCTCCTGCTCCGGCCTCCTGAATAACTGGGACTATAGGTACGCACCATGTCTGGCCCTCATATTCTTACTGAAATAGTCCCACCATTGCTCAAAGCATCCTTGAGGAATCCCTCTTTTAGAACAGAATTTAGTGTGAGAGTTTTCCAATAAATAAGTCTTTTTACTTCATATTTTTGTAAGTGCAATGCCAGTGAGTCTCACTACCACAAGTTTGCATATGATTTTTGACTATATCACAAATCAAATTCAGTTATTTAAAAGAATAAAGATTTACCCTAAAAAAAGTGCCCCTCATTTTCAAGGCAATCAGAGTTCCAAATAAGTATTCTGAGTAAAAATATCATTTAAATAAGCATTTAGTCTCTCAAAATAATCACTTTGCAAAGGTTAGTATTCATATGCATGTAAAAGTTTCCACCTGATATTAGTACACATGACTTATAGTCATAGCTCATATTTATAGGTTATTTATATTTTTATTTCCTTCCTTTCCCTCAGTAGGAAATAATTTATCTGATGAGAAATATATGGAGGGATGCCTGCCTACTATTGCAATTCCATATTACTTATTTGAAAATTGAAAATTATGATTTGAATATTATCTTGGAAAAGTTCCATGAATTAATTTAACTGCAAAATGTGATGCTAAAAGAAGCTGCAATCCTAAATATTCCCTAGGAGGACTGATTCATGTCATATGGCCAAATCTTTCCAATTTCAGAATAAAGCATTTTTAACATTTAGAAATTTAGTAGTTTCCATAATATCCAAAGGATAAAAATATAATAATGTTGACATTGCAGCATAAACAGTTCTGGAGTTCTCAGCTAATATCACGATTATCTGTGAAATCTGAACTGTATTTTCAGAGTGCTTAAATTTTATCTGTAGAAGTCCTGTTTTTTTATTTCAAATAACTAATGTGCATTTATGCTAACTGACTAAATAGTTAAAATGACTAAACAGTTAATGAGAAATCCAGGAGTGGTTCAGATTAGACTGTGGAAAGACAAAATTGCAACTACTAAGAGTTTTGAATGAATTTGCCCTGGCACTGAAAGGACAGGAACACAGAGAAACTGAGGAACACAAGACACAGCTTGTCTTGTGTTTGCTCCTTGGTTTTACTAACAACCACTAGGAAGATGAGAGAGTGCAGTTTCTGTGCAACGCCACCTCGAGTCCATAGACTAAACGGCTCCTATGTCTTCTGCAAAAGCAGTAATTTTAGAAGAATAAAAATTCATTTGGACAGAAAGAAACAGGAACACCGTGATCGACAGTCAGTTGCATAAGATCTTGTTTGATAAATAAATATGTCAGAAACACACTACGTGTGTCTGGTTAGAAACAGTTTTAGGGGCCTCGTTTGTTAGGTGCATGCTGAGGTTAGAGACAGCAATGATTCCACTATGAGTGATGGAAGGATCAGGTTTATTAATTACAAAGTTTAAAAAAATGTTATGCAAATTTTCTCAAAAGAGCTGAGAGATCATGGCCCAGGTAATTTGTTGTATTCCTATTGTAGAGGGGGTGATAAACAGCCCCTCAGTTAATTTTCTGAATCAGGTCTCTGATTCACAAAATCTGGGGAAAAAAACCCCAGCAAATTCATCCTAGGATTTATTCCCAGGATTAAGTGGGCTGGTGCATTTTAAAAAGCCAGACTAATGTCTACTTTGGAATAACTATTGCAGAAGCATTATTTTAAAAATTACTCATACCCGATGGAGTCTCACTGTGTGTAGCTCATCCTTTCTTTGTAGATTCACTTTTTAAAGTAGTATTCAATTTACTAGAGGTGGAAAAAATAAAGATCATGCACTCTGTTTGCTAAAGAGATTTCATAATCTGAACTGGAATAAAACCTGATGGAAGGCAATGCTAGATTGAAGTAAAAGAATTTGGGATATTGAGATATGAATTTAAATTTCAAGGATTGGGACTATTAAATCAGACTCTGTATGAAATATTTACTCTTTGACAATTAAAACTGTCCAAACGTCTGAGGAAGGGCAACATCCACAATTTTAAAAATTACTTTTTCTTTCCTTTTTTGTTGGTCAATGAATTTCAGCATTCATTTTTACACTGAGGTTTTCCAGATGTTCACCCTCAGAGATACGGGCTAATAAGCAATGATGGTTACTGTGTAATAGCCAAGGACAACTTCATGTTATTTATTGGCAATTTTACCCAATGGTGCTAGTCAGGATTTTTACTAATGTGAAGCTGAGGTGCCACTGAAACTGCTCAAGCCTGTTACGATGTTTGTCCAAAATGATCTAAATGTACAGCAGTTACCACAACGAAATGGAATAATGCACAGAAAAAGTAAATTATAAAATACTGTGAAGAAATGACAAAAATAACCCAGTGGATTTTGACAATCTGATGTTAATGGTGCTGTAGAAAGTCCACATTTTATTACACACAGGGTTCACAATAGAAGACAGTGGTGATCCCAGTTAGTTTCTCGACTTAATCGGTAGTTTCCGATCAATTCAAGTACTCCAAAGCAGCTTAAGGTGTGTGCTTAGCACAGTGCTGTGGGCTGTAAACAACACACTAGATGGATATCTCTAAGCAATAAACTATGGATTTTGACAAAATAAGGAAGGGTATGAATTAGAAGGGCATCCACAGCCATAGGTTCGCACTCGTGGCTGGCACATGAGCACCAGGCTCCCTTTCTAGGTATCTATTGAACACTCCAACTTCCTGACCTTTCTAAATGACCACATGGCTTCTAAAGCCCTGCTGCTACTGACACCACAGGCCACCAACTTCAGCTGGGAACACAGGTATCTAATCTATTGACCTGTGTCCTGGCATTGCTAGGCCTCTTGCTGAAATGCTATAGTTTGAGGCAAGAGCCATGGTTCCATCTTGTCTCTTTATCTTAACTTCTAGGTATTTTCATCTCTCCTTGAAAGTTCTTATCTAGAAGGCACACATTTAAGGCTTGCCTTTTGTTGTTGTTGTTGTTCTTTGAAGGAGAGAGAAAACAAAACAAAGTAAACCTCTAAGCCACACAGGAAAAAGACAAAGTCCATCAAAGCTTAATGGCATTTTTAGCACTAATATCACTGGCATGGAACCAAAGCAATAAAACCAGATTGTGTTTTTCTCCCCAAACTACACCAAATGGTATTAAAATGAAAGCTTCCAGGCACCTGTGAACTTGGAATCTTGGGCCTTAGACAATTTATGCACCACAGTTCAGAAGCCTGCAGCAAAATTATGTCCTTTTTATGTCTGTTAGGCTACCATTTGATGTGTAACCTATTCAGAGTGGCAGACACGTAGAATTTATCTTCTCCTCCCTACCAGGAAACTCCCAGAGAAAACACTGCCTACATATTAGCTCTGCAGTTTAGAGGGAGAGAAAAAAAAATCAGGCACTTACAGAGACGGTGGAGCTGGGTGTGTTTGTCCCATAGCCCGAAGAGGGGAGGGAAGCCAGTGACCAGCGACGACCATCGGTCCTATTGAGAAAAGGAGTTTAGCTAAGGCCAACACTGGAATATTGTTACATGGGAACCTCAGGGAAACAAGTATTTTTAGTCAAATGAATGACACAAACATAGTCTGTGAGAATGTGGAAATGTTCAGCCAGGGTCAGGGTAAACAAACATTATACAGCAGGTTGACTTTTATTTAAAATGAATCAATACACCCAAACAAGTAGAGAGTGAATGGGTTGATCCATAGTATTGATCTCTCACTAATACAGTGTGACAAAATGAATACCAGGGATAATTACAATGGTCAGACTCAGCAGATTCAAATGAATACAAATAGGGAGTCATCTGGGAACTGATAACCAAGGCCCATAATCTTTATAAGGGCCCAAATTCCAGCTTGGCTCCAATGCCTACTGGCAGGTTCAATACCTCTTTAATACATTCCACTTAGGATTCCCAAAGGAATGGTTCTGCTCAACACATTTAGGAAGACAGAAAGCAGGGTTGGTGCAAATCTTAAGTGGGAAATTATTTTAGCACTATGAAAGTGACTTCTGAGAATATCTGAAGAGTTACTGAGGTCTGAATGACCTGGTTTCATAAAGTGTTGGAGCAAAGGTCCCCTGCAGAGTTTTTGCACACACAGCCCAGCTCTGGCCACTAACAGTATAGGGTGGGAGGAGAAATTCCTTATGCATAATAGAATTTAAGACAAGGAATACAGTCATCTTCTCCAGTTTTAGAAGCAGAGCTAGGAGAGAATGAGTTTTTATGTTCAAATGGTGAGAAAATGGCAGCTCTGAGTTGGACTCTAGCCATGAATTAGGATCACTACAGGGATCTATGATCTATGATCTATGATCTATGATCTATGATGAGTTAATGAGTAACAGAGACAATATTGCTGGTAGGGCAAGGGAATACCACAGATTATTTGGGCTGTCTGACATTCTAGATCTAATGCTTTATTAGAAATTTGAATGTCTTAAAAATCATAAAACATGGTGCAAACAAATACATGCAAATTTGCCAAGAGGAAAAACATGTATTATATAGAGTAACACTGTATTCTTGCATGTAACGTCACATATAGACTGTTTGTAATTTGTGATTACATTAATTGATCAAGGAGAAACAAGAAGGGACAGAATTTACCAGAGATACATTCATAATACATTGAAGTCAGGGAATTCAACAGCATTAGACTTGAATTTGAGAAGCCACAATAAGATGTTTATGTAAAACACTGACAATCTATCTTGAAATTCAAAGAAAACTATATTATCATGGGCTACCGTGGATGTTACCGTCAATAAATGCAAGTGGTCCACAAAGACACAACAAAGAAAATCAAGTGGACAAATCACAGAACTACAATGTTAAGATTTCCGTAAAATTTACCTGTCATTTCTGTGACCATGATTGGAGTACAATTGAATCAAGTAGTTCAAAAAAGAAGCAAAATAAGATGTTTATAAATATCAGATAAAAGGAACTGGGAAAACTAAGCTATATATTGTTTGAAAGCATTTTTAAACAACTTAAAATATTAAAGTTTTAGGAAGAAAATAATTCTAATACGTTTATAAAGATATCCAACTATCAGTTATTGACACAGGTTAATCTGATTTTATTTGGCTACTTATTAAAATCTTTAAAACCCATGTCTTTTAAAATAACTTCAAAGCACTTCCAATTAGAAAAAAGTATATTTTAAGTACTTCCAATTTAGAAAAGAATATGATTTTAAAAGAATTATTCAGTTCATTTAATAGCAATTATCAGAAACTAGTCTCTGAAAAGCGTGAGGGACACAATTTCCCCTACCATGATTTTCTTTTGTGATTCATTAACTCTCCTTTCCCTCCGGTATCAGTGAACATACTTCAGATGGATGAACAATTTCAAGAGGAGACACATTCTTAGTTCTGAAGCATACGTTATATTTACTTAGTCCAGAAAACACACAACTAGGATATTTAAACAAGACTATACTCTGTACAACTATTGACCAGAAGTAATTTACATCTCATAAAAGTTCCTAAATTGTCCATGTCTGTTTACTCAAATGGAGCAAAAAGACCACTGTGTTTTCATTACTAGGACAACTGCACATCAGGAGTTGCTTTCTATGCTATATGCAGAACTTATGAAAGCACATACTTACTTTTTCAAGAAAGCTATCACATAAGTGCATTTTGAAGCCTACAATGTTTTTTTCTTTGCACTAGCTACCAATAAAATATTCTCCAAAAACGGAAATACATCCTTACCATTACCAAAACAACAAGGCTTTTTTTTTTTAAGTTTTTTTTCTTGTGGGTAGAAATCTCAATGTCACATTAATTGAAAAATAAGAAGGAAAAACATCTGATTGAACACATAATACAAAGAGATTGGTTAAAAATACCATTTCAACACTACTCACAAATATTTAGATTAATATGTTACATAAAAATGAGGCCCTCTTGATATCAACTTGGCTATTTTAACTGTATGAAGAGGAAGCAGATTACTAGTTTGCTATAGTCACCAGGGGTGATACATTGTTTAAGCTAGTAAAGGACAGAACTACTTATGCAGACATAATGTAGCCAACTAAACTCTATTCCAGAAAGAATTCTGAAAGAGTATAGTGGTATCTCAGTTCATGAACTTGATTCTTTCCTTCCAACCAGAATCATGGAAAGAATCAAGTTCATGAACCGAGGTACCTCTGTAAGGAGGAGGATAACCTAGTCAGCAGTACTCAACAAGCCTATGATGACCACAACCCAGCAGGCAAATGTGGTCTACTAATTTGCTTATGGAAATACATTCTGAGATTTAACCTGGCAAATAACAACTAGGCAACTAAGAGAGACCCTGGCATTTATTCAAGGGCACTAGGCTGCCAGTGAAAGTGGAGGCAAGTTGAAACACATAAATCCTGGAAATCTCTGGAACAGATGATACATTACCACCTCCATCTTACCAGCAGGGGAAGAAAATAAATACTAAGTAACTCCACAATCAGATGGAGCATAAATCAGTACAGGCTGAGTAGCCCTCATTCTTGGAATGTACTGGAAGCACTAAGAGTGCTTCCAGTTTGAATATTTTTCTTCTTTTGAAGTATTTGTATAGACCTTACTGGCTGAGGACGCCTCCTTTATAAATCTAGAACCCGAAAGTTTTTGAGCATCATGTTGCGTTCATAGGAAGTTTTAATAGTGTGCAAAACATTTCAGATTTTGACTAGGGATGCTCAGTCTGTCTTATAATGAGCATCATGAAAATGTTTCCTTCAGACAGAATCTGTGATAATATGATGCTCATTTTTTATCCTTTTAAAAGTACATCTTAAAAATTAACTTGAAATTTTTACTCTTGAATTTGTAGTAAGAACTATGAAAAGCAAGTATATCATCATATGTTATAGCCTGTAATTTGATTACTAGATTACAGGGAGTCTACCAGGAAAGTATTGTCACAAACAATGTTAGAATAGATTCATAAGCCTGACCTTTATCTTTTCATCCAAGAATAATATCAAAGATAGACCAATATTTCCTGTCTTAGACTAAATTTACAAACAATAAACTGTGAGGATCTCAAAATAGCATTTCTGCTTCAAGGTGCAGAAATTCACAATGAATGGAAGGAAAAGGAGAGCCCTGGATAGACTTTCCATGGTTCCTACTTGAAAATCAGCTCAAAAATGGACGAGAAAGACTCCCAGATGTTAAATATAAAATGCCAATTTGATTTTTTATAATAAACACAGGGTTCTGTTTACTTGACTACAAGTTTAAAAAGATGATCGCTCATGTCCTAATCTAAATTAATACTTTCTGAAGAGTGTGGAGGGAATTCCAGCTGGAGTTCATATAAAATGAACCAGAGGTCTCCTGTGATAATCTCATGTCACACTTTATGGTTTATTTGTCAAAAATTAGCATGCTTGAGGGTCTGTATATTTTTCATAGCATAGAGAAACCAGATTCATGTGTCCTTCATTCACTCACTTAATTATTAGATTCTCTTCATTTTCATAAATCTGGCAAGATTAAGAGACTATGATTTCTGTCATGTTTTAAATGCATACTCTAATAAGATTTGCATTTTTATTACTCAAAGTAATTATATGCATTCATCTTTTAAAAGAAATGTATTTTAAAGGCTACAGTGAGTACTTCTTTATTGATTTTCATAGGTTCTCTCCCCACTTGGAATAGTGGCACTATTATTTATCAGTATTCACTGGACAGTAGTTCTACATTCTGGCTTGCAGACTTTTTCAGACCAGCTTTCATATTTTCTTTATAGTGCTCAGTATGAGGAACTAAAAGACTAAAATTTGAAATTTCAGTAGGGTCAGAGTGGTGTGGATCTTAATCAACTCTTTGGAGATGGGATCCTAATCTAAGTATCTTCCCCATAGCAGAACTACATACAGGCATTTAGCATATGATAAGAAATGATGAAACTTATGAAAGAACATTCCTTTTGGGCTTGAGGCTTATATTGAAATCTTAATTATATAGAATTCTGAAAAATGCTGTAAGCATATCTTTCTTTCTGGATTTGGTAACATAAATATTATGTGCTGACAAATAGCAGCGAGAATACTTCAGGTTTTGATGATTAATTACCATGTGTAATGGTTGATACAGAGTGTCAGTTTGAGAAGTTTAAAAGCATAATAACTAAGTAACTCAGTAGTTCTACATTCTGGCTTGCAGAAAACATGCCCTTAGGTGGCTGTTTAGGGCTCCAGGATGTTGTAATGGTTGATTCCTTATGTCAATTTGAGAAGTTTAGAAGTTTAAGTCACTCAGTGGGGGGCTAGGGCCCTCACTTTGTAAACATCCTAAATCCTAGCAAGAGGAGGGCACCAGATGGTATGAGTGGTACTTGCCCTCCATATAATATAAGGGAGCAAAAGAGGCTTGCTTCTCCCCTTTTTGCTCTTTTGCTTTTGCTATCTTCTGATGCCATGAACTGTTTGTTGCCCCTCTGCCATGCCACCCTGCCTTGGACCCGGCTGATTATGATCTGAAACGCTCATAAACTGAGGTAAACAAATTTTTCTTTCCTTAATTTTGGACATCAGGTATTACGTTTCAACAATGTGAGAAAAGTAACTAGACACCATGTGCAAGAACATATTTTTTTAAAAAATGTACTTTCATGCTTTTGCTAAGTGCTATATTAATTCATTTCCGGACCCAGTTAGGCCTCTGAGGAAAGTTTAGCAGAGATCTAGGGCATTGAGACCATAAAGCAAATTTATCCTCAGCAGAGGTCTGGCTGAAGGGGCATTCTGGTTTTTCTATCTTTCCTGGGTAGAAGATGACAAAGTATGCATGAGGATGAGATGGGTGACTGTGAAGGTGAATGTTTGAATCTGACAGGGTGCAGTACACTGATTCCATGTACAAAACACAGATAAATGACTAAGTACATTCTTTTGCCTTGGTTACACCATAGCAGAAGACCCATCCTTGAAAAGATGGATATGCAATCATTCTGAGCAACTACCCACCTCCCGGGCCCTTCACTCAGTGCCTCAGAGAGAACACATAGCTAGCTCTTTACTCGTTGGTGCCGAATTCTAAATATGATAAAGAGAAAACATAAAACATTCTACTATCCATCCAAGTATGGTTTTTTTCCTGAGGGGGAATCACTGAATGGATGTTCCCAAATACAGGCATATCTCAGAGCTTTTACCTTGTGACCCTATAAGGTAATTTCTGTAAAAAATGTTTCAACAACAAACTACACTGGGATACAAGATGAACTGTGCCTCTATCTCAGCAGCTCAGATAATTTATTAAAAAAATCTGCTGAGAACAACCCATGCATGCACTGTAGCATACAAAGGATGCATGGGATGGAAGAAAAGGCAGAAAGGGAGCTTTATGGCCTCACTGTGACCTTCCTGCCTATGGAAGGACCAAGAGGAGGACTTATAAATCTAAGATAATGCAGAGGTCATTATTAAAACTGTCAAAGCAGGTATGATACAGCTAAGTCCTTTGGCCAGAGGAGCTTCCGAGGAGGTCTTATGAGATAATAAGCAGGACCTGCCAAGACATATGGCGGGAAAAGGGGTAGGTACAGGACGGGGGCAGGGAAATGGGACACACTATATCATATTATCACCCCACCCACAAATACTTACCTCCGTGCAAATGAAAAATGGGCTGAGGCACTGGGGGAGAAATTTCTTGGACTATCTTGAGGGCTATTTCCTGCAGAGAGGAAAAGGAGAAAATAATCACAACATGATTTTGTTTTTGTAGCATGAACCACATCCAGAATTTTCTCCTTAGTAATGTTTCTTTACATTGCTATAAAATGTTCTTCCCCTTACCAGTGTTTTAGGTTTACTTGGAGTAGAGATGGGGAGGGGGTGGCGGCTCCAGCACAGTTTTTCATATGTGCAAGACACAAGAATACACACATGTGCCCTGATCACCAACCCACAGTCCATTGGATCTTTAGTAACTTAAGTGTTTCAGTAATACGGAATAACAAATAGATAAATGTTTTGGGTATGATCCTTCATATATGATAATTCAAAGATTAGGATGGATGGTTATGCATATGCTGTTAATTGGAGGTGCTTTCAGGCTTAACAAAAATCCTGAGTTCTCAGGAGAGACAGGCTTAATAAAAATCATGAGTTCTCAAAAATAAATGCTTATGTTACAAAGTACACATTTAAAAGGCAGATATGGCTCAAGTGTGACAGTGCACAACTGTATCTCAGTTACTTGAGAGGCCGAGGTAAGAGGATCACAAGTTTGAGGCCAGTCTGTTCTATAGCATAACACTGTCTCAAAAATGTCTGGTGATACAATTCAGTGTTTCATGGGTTCAATCCCCAGTGTCTCTCTCATTCTGTCTGTGTCTGTCTATCTGTCTCTGTCTCTGTTTCTCACATACAAATAGATATGTCAGAAATAGTCATAAAATACAAGGAAGAAACCAGCCATCTGGGCCTGTTTCTAAAATGACCCAGCTCTATCCTAGCATCTCTGGAGTGGCCCCGCAGGATTATCCCTTGTCAATATTTTCCTCAACAGTCCCTCTGCTCCTAAGTGATGGTATGCCTGGCCACATGTCCTCTAAAAGCCACAGCAACACAAAAACTGGCAGCACGTGTTCCCCGAGTCCTTGGGAGGCAGAGTGCAGTGCTGACTGCTCAAGGAAGGAGGGCAGCTCCTCCGGGGCTTGTTACTTCCTCCATTAGCCCACTCAACCTGCTGCTGATCATTGAGAAAGCTTGGCAGGCAGCTGGCGAGGGCAAGTTCAAGACACTCCGGACCACCGGCTTCCCTCTGCATGTTTAATTAGATGGGTGGAACTGTCTAAGGACTGCGCGTGGGTCTGTAGCTGGTTTTAGTAAGGAGGTGAGAAAAAGCTGCACATTCTTGAAAAATGGAAAATAAACCAGAAGATACGTTTCATCCCTCACAGCAAGCCAGCTGGCACAGTGCAGGGTTCTCAGGAAAGCGGACAGTTGCAATCAGCTACAAGGGGTACAAGATTTCATGTTACAGTCAGTACCTGGCTGTAAATGTAAATAGCTGATTATCATTGTGTGAAAAAGAACTGGCTAATACATTGAGGAGTTTAGTGTTTCTTGAGAACTTCTGGACTGGCTACATTTCCACTGAAATTTTTCAGTTAACTTAAGGTTACAAATTTTATAGTGATGTCTTCAACAGATGCCATTAACTTTATGACAGAACAATCAAAGCACTTCAACGAGGAAGTGCTGAGAAGCCTAGATTCTCTATGGAGAAAGAATCAACAAACATTCTTCCCTCTGCTGCAATGACTGTGCATCTGGTCCTCCTTGGCCCCTGGAGAAAAGGATTTTGTTTTTTCCTCCAGTAAACAAGGAGCCATTTTGTCTACCTATCTACACTGCTGAATTCCGTTATTTCTACTGCTCTGAACAGCTTTCATTCCCCATGTGCATACAGTGATCAAAATACATGGTGAATGATTAAGTTTTCTTTAAAACATACTATAGTAAAAGATACACTGCCATTACTTCTCAAAATACTCGCCCTAACTTTAAACACATTGTTCCTGTCATTCTACTTTCTGAAGCACTTCATAAAATTCTCTTTGGAGAACGTATTCACGGAGATATAATAAAAGCGTGGTGAATGCTGCTGCCAAGTGTCATCCGACGGAAGGGCAGGCTTGTAAAAACATTACAGCATGCCCTCGTTCACCTCACTCACTAGATCTGGCACCATGCAACTGCGGGCTCTTCCCCAAAGTCAAAAAGAATATGAAAAGCATTTCGAATTGATTCAGGACCTTTAAGTGGACAACAATGTAACTGAAGACAAGAAAGAGGATTTTTAGAACTGCTGCAGAACATGACAGGAAAAGTAAGATGGTTGTGTGTCTGAAGCATGCAAGAGTATTTTGAGGGAAATTAATGGCAATATTTTCCACTACCCTGACTTACATTCCATATTCCTTTAAAACTCTTGGTATTTTTAAGAAGGCTAAAAAATCTGCTTTTAAAGAGCATTATACCAGAACTCTTTGAATATATTTTATGTCTTTTTATTTGGGAAAAATAATCACTTTTCTCACAAACCACATAGCATAAATTACCACTAAATTATTTGTAATAACAAAACAGATGTTAATTTGAAGCCAAATTTTGAGGGAAAAAATATCCCTTCTACCTCATTCATATAGAATGAAATAATAATACCAAGGAAACCTGCCCCAAATTCTTAATTTGTGGGGGTTTTTTTGTAAAGAAAATACTGTACTGTATCTAGAAATTCAAATATCTATTAGAAATTTTAGAGAGTGCAGTAAATATTTTTTAAAATGTGGGGCAGTTATATAGAGGCATTAAGTTAGAATCTCTTTCACTTTTGGTGATGTTAGTAAGTGACTCCTAGGAGGCCTCATAACATTTTATAAGACATTAAACCCATCACCTTGAGGTTTGCTTGAGCAGCGATACAGAGGCAGGTTGGTCTAACTGCTCTTAAAAAGATCGAGGCTACCATCTCTCATCTTTAGATTCTGCCTTTACATCTTCCCCTTTTACGTCTATCAATTGAATATTTTCTTTAGTTTCATCTCATCTGTCCTACACTGCTGTAAAACCAAATGCAAGTGCTACATCTTCAACTTTAAGACTATAGAACTGTTGGCATTATGTTAATAATCTTTCTTTTTTAACATAGGATTGAAAGGCCGAATGTCTTTAGTTGCACTGTCATGGTTGCTTCAATGTCCTAAATCAGTTCAAAACACTTACCTTTCATTTTGACTTCAGGGAAAAGCCAGAAGTCACATGATACGAGATTCAGTGAATAAAGTGAACCAAGATGCACCATAATGCTTTTGTGAACCCGTTATTCCATTAGATATTGCACTCAGCAGCAGCATTCACCATAATTTTTATACCACCTAATAAAGACGTTCACAAAAGAGGACTTCCAGCATTGCTTCGGAAAGTGACAAGAATGAATGAATAAGTATATTCAAAGTAGGTGGGAATATTTTGAGAGAGAATAATGACAAAGAGCCTTTTGCTGTAATAAACTTTTTTTCATTTAAACATTTACTGTTTTTGATCACCTCTTGTATACACACACACACACACACACACACACACACAATCATGTGTTGCTTAAGGACTAGATGTGTTCTCAAATGCATTTCTAGCTGTTGTAACAGTGCAAACATCACACAATACACTTTCACAAACTAAGATGGCAGCTGTGTCATGAAGTGATACAATTTCATGGGACCACGACTGTGTGTGTGGTCCATTGATGTTCTGGCAGTGAAGCCAATAGGATGTGCTGAAAAATGGGGTTAAAAGAATGAAGGGGAGGTGTTACTCTGTGGTGTGTGATTATATGTATTATCATTGAAACTCCTAAATGTCATATTAGAGAAAATAAGCGAGAGAAGTAGACTAGACTATCCGATAATTATCCAAAGATCAGGGACTACAGCTCAATCTGAGGACAGTTCAGTACACTTTAAGTAAAAGGAGAAATAGAAGGGGACTTGCAGGAGACCTGGAAACAAGTCAAATAGTAGGGGAACACAAGAGAGTCTCTCAGCTGGAGAGAACTCAGACTGGGGAAGACAGTGAGCTTGAACTATGTCTGCTGGTGCTAACTAATGGGAGAGCCTATCCCGGTTTGAACACGGTCTGAGTGCATCTCCTAAGGGTGCACACATAAGTGTCAGAGGAGGAGGAGCTAGGCGAGATCCAGATGAGCAAAGCCACCAGGAAGAACACTCTGGTGGGCAAACCAAGTATGATTGGTAACAAGTTAGAAACAGTGATGGAAATATTTGGACTACAAGTGACTGGTCTGAGAGAGCAGGGCACCTAATTCACTCAGGGAAACTTGGGAGAGAAGTGTATTCTGGTGGTAACAGAAAAAAAGGGTAAGTGAGCATGGTGCAGATTTTAATGTCATGTGCTACAGAGCATTCAGTTTTCCTTAGGGAGAAATTTTTAAATGACCAGGTTAGATACATAGAAGTCAATCTTTGAAGTCTTTGTTCTTACTTGGAATAAAAATTGATTTCTACTTGGTCTCTGAAGATATAGTGACACTGTTTGGTTATACAGTGATCCAAACACTGCTAATTTCGAGCAGATCAAGTAATAAAGCATGCTGTCTCTATTCTGAACTCAGATGAGAACCTGCCTGCTGTAACCGAGCACAGTGCTTCTCAGGGTGAGAGACTGTGACGGATTGAAACCAAAGTCCTATACACGACCTTCACTCCTCACAGCGCTGCTCTCCGAATCCATCCACCCATCTGCAAAGCGATACCTGCGAGACTCTCAAATGAAAACTGCTGCCAGTTAATTCTCTGCCCATATGCGCAGCACTTGCTTCTAACTCAAATCCTGCCACTTTGGGGATTTTCTGGCTCCTGGATGTTTCAATGCTCGGACATTTTGTGGGCCACTGGTACAGGGATTGCTGTCCCTGACCTGGTACAGAAACCCCCAGTCGTGATCAGGGAGTGGGTAGGTAATTAACTCCTTGATCCCCGTGGGGCAGCAGTGGGGCTCATACACAGGCAGTGCAGCAAAACTATCCTTTACCTAATAGCACTACACAGGGTGCCTCATTTTAGAGGCAGTTATTGTTAAGAAAGTGATTTCCAGATTAATTAAATTGTTTGATTGCTTTGTAATTAGGTTGGAGAAATCCTGTGTCTTTACCACAGAGAAGCAAGCTGCAAATCCTTTTTAAAAGGCATATGCTGTACCCACTATAGATTATTAATGTGCTTTTAATAGCTGTCTGTTCACAAAATTATCATTTCTGATGCTCTGCTTTTCTATCAGGACTGAGGGAATCCAAGAACTAATGATAATTGGCATTTGAAACTCCAGGTGGATCAAAAGAGTAAGCCCCATATGAATCCTTGTCATTATTTCATGATGTCCTTAAATGAGTTGTGATGTTTGCACCAAACAGTGAGGTTTTTCTTACTGCTTTGTGGGGCATGCTTGGCAACACATGGGCAATGCTTAAAAACCTTGGGAGCCAAGCTTTATGGAGTCAAGCCTAGGATCGCCTTGCAAGATGAATGCCAACAAGCCAAGTAGCCACTGGATCACTGATGCCGGACCCGTGGACTGAATGGGCATTAAGGAAGCATAACCAAGTCATCAGGGAATTTTGAGTCTGTCTTACTGAACCTGACAGGTGATCTGTAAAGAGAGTCAGGCATCGTCCTCTCAGTTACACACCTGTTTCAGAAACTGGCGCTCTTCCAGATATAATTGGAAGATATTAATTAAACCTGGGCAGCTGGTTAGGCTCAAGTAGCCAAGCATAATCCTTGATTGACTGTCTGTGGAAGTGTCTCTGGGTAAACCTTGAAGCATTCACAGCTGGCCAATGAGCAAAAGTAGACAAATATGCTTAGGTTTTTAAGCAAAATGAGAATTATATGCAGTGAATCAAAGCCTTCAGATAATCTGACTGCAGGTTGTCTGACTCTCTCTTGGTGGTGCCTATGCCTGTCCTTCTGTTCCAGCACCACTACTCACTGCTTCAATGATTCAGTCAAGTAATATTTATGAATCTTTTACGAAGTACAATGAGATGACATGATAGAGGCCCTTGTCGCTGTTCTGCAGCTAGCAGGTTATAAAAAGGCAGGCGTGGAAGCAGGGCGATCAGCTAGGAATCTACCGCTGAAAACAGGAGAGAAGCTAATGGTTTATACAGGGCGACTGCAGATCTCAGGGACTTTTTGGAAGCAGAGCCAACAGGACTTGCAGAAAAACAGGACATATGAAATGAAGTGAGAAAAAGAGTAGAGATGGCTTCCAAGTTTTAGGGCTAAAGGAGTAGATGTGGCATTAACAGAGATGGAGAAGAGTGAGGGAGGATGTGTTAGGAATGTGACAGAATTAAGAGCAAAACATGAATATCTACATAGGCCCTAGACTTACAGCAGTGACCCTCTTCAAAAACTTTAAAATATATTAAAATGTAGTTATTTCATACTTTATACAATTATACGTAACATTGTTACATTTAATTATTGTTCTCATATGCAACATTACATTACCTAAACACATAATAATTCTGTTAGTTTTCTTACTATACTTAGAGCAAATAGTTTTCCCACCTCACATTATTTAAGTTGCCAGGGAATATAATGATCCTGATTTTATTCATTATTTATGCCAGGAAATTTCTGTAGTCTTCACTGGGTAATAATTTTTTTTTTGGCTGTCATTGACATAAGTAAAAGTTAATGGAATATGATAATATACATTAGTATATCCCATTTCTCTCTTCCTTTCACTAATTTATAACTCTAAATCCTGATGAAGGATAAACTCTAGTTGTCCTCAGACTATATTTTGAATTCTCAGTGCCTCACCTAGTTATATATAAACTGGATGCACATTTGGTTCATTTCAGTTATGTATTGAGTTCTTTTTATGCACAGAGATTTGAGCTACCTGCTAGAACAGAAAAGTTTAAATAGTAGACTAAAAGCAAGAGCTAAAAATCTACTGAGAGAAGCAGATATGCATATCACTCTCTAGACACATCTTGCAAAACCAATTCTGGGTTCTTACACACCTGAAAAGGAGATTTTCCTAAATCAAAGAACTGAAATGTATATACTTTTAAAAATGCCTCCTAGTAATGATAGCACTGGATATACTCTTTCACAAATAGATTGACAAGCATGCACGTAACATGTTCCAAGAAATGAATGATGGGATCACAGAGGTAAAACATGCAGGGAGTAGAAAGGAGACCCACTAGAAGGTCAGTTTCTATGTCATGAGAATTACTGATGTCTGTTGTCACTGTGCTATGAAGCCATTCCTCCAGAATTTGTGTACTGTATTTGCAATACCATGGCACTGACATGAATCCCTTGGAGATGTGTATAATGGGTTCTTGAGAATGTTGTGGCTTTTCATTGACCCTTCCTTATTACTCTGAATTGATGTCACATCTCAAGGTGATCCCCAGGAAAGACTGGTGAATGTCAGGAGTGATGAGGAAAGTTGATTTCTAATTGTATATTTCCCTTCCATGTACAGTAACGCATCTTCCCAACAATATAGGAAATGATTACTTTTATCCTTTAATGTTATTAAGTAGCATTTATAAGGTCAAGGAAGGGGAGACAGAAACATAGCCACTATAACAGATATTCCTAAATTTTGTGCCATTACATAAAATTTAATTGTAACTAATTAATTAGTCTGAATCTGGATAAGACTGGGTTTAAAAATGTAACAACTTTTTCGTATTCTTCTCTTATATTTCCTTAGATCAATAAATGGTATCATAACCAACCAGGAAATTTTTAAAATGCTGATGTACAAGCCCTATTCTTCCCCTTCAAATTAACTGAGTCTAACAGCCACAGTTGAGAACCATAGCCTTAGAATTTCCTCATGTGCTATGAACCATATCCTAAATGTGGACTTGTCCTTTAATGCTGTTTAGTGCTGTTAACCAAATCATCTTGAAATTTTCTTTCACTTCCTTATTTCTATCTGAAACTCAGCTTCCCACCTTCCTTGTCTCAGATATACTAGATCACTGTCCTTTTTATAAATTCACCTCCCTCTGACCTTGAAGTAGTCTCAAACAGCTTTCGGACATAAAATCCTTTCCCTATTAACCCAAACAAATACTATCACACCATGTCAACACTCTGGAATCCCACCTGCCCACAGCTGTCCACTGGGTTATTCTCAGGTACATCTAACAGTCCCTTTGTATTCATAGGAACTTTGTTCCAAAACCCCCAGTGGATGCTGAAGCCACAAAAAGTATTGACCTCTATACAATGTTTCTTTTCCTATCTGTACATATCTTACAATGGTTCAAATTTATGTGTTAGGCATGGTAAGAGAGTAACAACCATAACTTAAGATTTTAGCTGCATGCAGTTATCTTCCTTCCCTTATGAAGTAGAGGATTTTTGCCTTTTCATCTAAAGGAAACAATGTATGTGGCTTTTCCTCAGGTTATATGAATTGCCAGTATCGCTACTGTGTCTTGAGGCCATTAAGTAAAGTAAATGCTCCTGGAACCCAAGCACTGGATTCTGTGGATGTTTGACTTGAAAACTGGAGGGATACTGGGTGAGTAGACGTCAGTATGGCTACAGCCAACAGCAGGATGATTCATGTCCTGGGCAGGATGGAGCAGACAGTGGGAAATTTCATCACACCACTCAGACAATCTATTTAAAACTTATAAACTGTTTACTTCTGGAATTTCCATTTAACACTTTCTACTGCAGCTCACCATGGATATCTGAAGCCACAGAAAGCGAAACTGTGGCTAAGGATGATACTGTGTGTAGGTCTCAGCACACAAATCCCATTGCTTTTTTCTTCTAGGTTCACCCAGTCATAGCGACAGATTTCTTTTCCTGCAAATTGAAATTCACCCCAACCCTAAACTGTGTATCATTTCTTTGTTTCTGGGTTAAGATGAAGAATCTCTTTAAAAGGAAAACATTCATTAACCATAACGCTGTTTATAATTTTTACTTCCAGTGTAACTATTTGTTCAAGCCAGTTTTTATTATAATCAGTATCCAATGAATTATTTGACTTAAATTTTGTGCATTTCCAGCTTTCTATTTTTTTTTTTTTACAGGCAGAATGCCTATTAGTTGGTCCATGTGATTTTAGAATAATTTAGTAAGACAGTTAAAATCAAAGCATCAGGTCTGCATTCAACCAACGATTATCAGAAGCCCGTCTCTGAATGAAAAACTAAATCCACAAAGGTGCATTATTTGGGGACTCTAAATCACCAGACAGCACTTATCCAGAGTCAATTTATGGTGGATACATTGCTACTCCCAGAGTCAGATGGATGACCTGGGGCTTCTTTCAAGTGATGTTGGCAGGGACAATGGCTGACATAGAATGACAATTCTGGCGACTGTGTTTAAACCAGTTTGTTTCCTGAGAAGACTCAAGGGATTACAGATGGCCATTAAGTGTGGGTGTCAGGTCAGCTGTGACTGTGAGGCCGACGTGCACCAAGGCAAATGTGGCCACAGCCTTCTGCTTTTTTGCTAAAATGTGGCAGACTGTTGGCAGCCTGTGGTGTAAGAAGGATGGATCAGACTGTTCCCTGACCCCAGGGGCTCACCCACTAGAACATAATGGAACTCTACTCACAGCACTAAATGTAAACTGCAGAAATCCTGAATTTAGAAAGGCGAGTCATGATGGGCTTATGGGGAAACCTTCAGTCTGAGTCCTAAAGGACAACAGTGGAGAGAAAAGCGAAGAAAAGGAAACAGAACAGGCAGAGGCAGAGCCTTAAAAGTGAACAGTATATGTTTACCTATTTATTATTACTACCAAGCAACAGTATGTACACAGGAAAATTCAAACAACTCAAGCAGGTACAGCTGTATTTTCCTGAACTCAATTCTCTCCATGATTCTGGTTGTGCACTGAACTAGGCTGAATGAGAATCAAATCAAATTTCTCCCATAAAGTCAACACTGAATCTAACCATTGAATTGGATTCAGTTCTCGCCCAGCTCTGGTGACCAGAATCGTGGAAAGAATCAAGTTTGTGAACAAAGGTACCACTGGATACGGTAAAGATGAAAAAGTTCAAATTTTGATTCATTACTTGTTTTTTTGTTTTGTTTTGTTATTTTTTGTTTTTTGTCTTGGAGGTGCTGGAGATTGAATCCTGAAGCTTATGTATGCATTCAAACTCTTCTGTGTCAGACTTTGTTCTAGACTTTGGGTATTCTCTCCTGTTCAGATACATCTTTTGTATGTACTTATCCAGAAACACACACACACACACACAAACCAGCATATATGTATATAAAACATTCCCCCCAAATATTACCATGCCACATATAATGCTATTTATACAAAGTTATGAACTTGATGTTTTTTTCTTAATCATCTATCAACAATTTCCTGTATTGGCCATCTAAATTCTCATCATCTTTTAACACCAAATAATACTCTAATATTTAATCATATCATTGGATACTTATATTGATTTTAATGTTTTGATGAGTCAGTGAATAGCTTCTGAGTATTTATTCGGTCATATTCAAGAGCTAACTTCCTTGAAACAGAACTGTTACATTGTGAGCATGAGTACGTTTTTCACTTTGGTCTTTCCAGCTAAACTGCTCTCCAGAAACACTGCATTCATTTATACTCCCCCTGGCAGCTCATAGGAAGATCCTTTTAATGCATAATTTTTCCAGATTTTGATTATTTTCTACATGGCATCACACATTATCTATTTTTCTAGCTCTATAATTAGCAAAATTGTACATATTTAAGACATTTTGTGCTACATAGTTTATGAATGACTACCACAATTAAGTTAATTAAAATGTCTATCACCTCATGTATCATTTCTTTAGTTTTTGTCTTTTTACTTTTTTTTGGCACATAGAGGTTGTTCTGTCAATACACTGTAGATGTTTTCTCTTTATCTTTCAGTGTTTACAGTAACTTTTCTGTGGAAAACATTTTTATTAAACTTATTAACCATTACACGACTTGAGACCATACTCATAAGCCAAATAAACCAAACTCACATGTGTAAATACCGTATAGTCTCCCTAGTATGAGAGTTGGTAAGAGTATATAAGATTTTATGGTAATCATGATTCCCCATTTCATTGCTTTGAAGCCTTTCAATGTTTTCATTCATCAGTTGGAATGATGTTTTAGCACCAAATAATACTCTAATATTTAATCATATCATTGGATACTTATATTGATTTTTGTTTGACCTTATTATGCGTGATGTATGAACAGCTGTTTTGAAGAAAACAAAACATTATGGCAGGCATTGCTGATTTAATATTGTCTTCCTTAGAAGTCCTACCATGCTTCTACTCTGATATTACCATCGGTTCTATCATGTTGTGTCTTAATGGGATTTTAATATATGTGATAGTATAAACAAATCTTTTTATTCAAAATGAGATATTATAGTAGCCATTGATCATAGTTATTCGGTTCAGAATGTCCTGTAATTCTTTCATTCTCTTGAATGGTTTTATACTATTGTGTTATGTTTGATATTATTGTATCTAAAACTATGCTCAACTATAGCAGAGAAAGAGATATTTTGACAGCTACTGTTAATGTCCGGTTGTCTTATTGTAAAGTGTTGTGTTGTTTATGTTGTTCTGTTCTGATCTGCTTTGTTCTGCCCTCTTTTGTTTTATTCTCTTTAAAATAAAAAAAGTAGTAAGAACTGCAGGAGTAATAAAACCCAAACTGCACAATTTCTACTGTAAAAAAGAGAGCAAAAGAAAGTGCTCTAAAGGATATAACTGCATGTATGTTTAAGTGTGGAAGATAGATGACCATACTACTGTTTTTGTTAGATTGTTGAGCAGAACTGTTAATAGTCTCACTGTTTGAATGTCTACTTTGTATGCTTTGATTTTGTAACTTGACCAACTATTTCCAAGATGATAGTATGTAACTTATCAACTAGTGATTTCTTAGTGGGTTTTTTTGTTGTTGTTGTTCTTTTCTTTTTTTCCTTTGGAATTCTGTATTTTTGCTACCCTTTTTGCTGTTTTGTTTGGTTTGTTTTTTTCTTTCTAAATAAAATAAAAAAAAACTTATCAACCATTTACTTTCATGACCATTAGATTGTGTACTTTGTTTGGAAGAACCTTCCTTACTGGTGAATTATTTTCCAAATGCATCCATTGTCTTCCAGGACTTTCATGGTTTTGCAAAGTCTTTTCTTAATTTACAGGAGGTCTTAGTGTCAGGTAATAGCCCAGTTTAGTTCTATTCCAAATGCTTAATCCACCGATTGAAACTTATTTATTGGCTTGAGTTATCTTTAGTTGCCCTGCAGTTTACGCAAGACACCTTTAAGGGACGTGAGGTAACTGGCTCTCCTGCACGTGAGGCAGTGCACAGTGGTGGTGAGCAGCACAGAGGAGGAAGGAAGATCACATTACAGCGGTCTGAGGCCAGTAGGAAACCTCTCCTCAGGCAGCATTCCCATGATTTTTCTCAAGAGGCAGCTCTTTTTTTATGAAGTATTTCAGGAGCTTCTTGGGCACACTAGAGCTTTAGATTCTCAGCTTCTGAACAGTGATCTTAACCTTGGCCTCACATTAAAATAGCTTAGGGAGCCCAGAAAACCCCAAAGTACAAGGCATGCTGAAAACCAATTAAGCCAGCCAGGCAGGAGGTGGGGACAGTCATCAATCACTGTTAAGGCCTCCCAGGTGATTCGAGGGTACAGGTATGTTCAAGTTTCAGAAACACAACTTTAGATTCTTTTTCGAAAGTAACTTTCACAGTTTAAGTTTTGCTGTAACCTTACTACTATGTATCAGCATTTCTGGGTAACTTTTAAAAAGACAAGACACTGCCACCAGGCCTGATACCTGAAGTTTCTGATTTTAATTGGCCTGGACCTTTGGTATTTTTTGAAGGTCCACAAGTGATGCCACTATACAGCCAGGCTTTAGCACCTACAGCAGGAGTTCCCCCCATGGTCAGTGTGGCAGCATCACTCCAAGGATTTGTTGCCAGTCATATTGCTGGACATCATTCCTACATGAGGGCTGGATCCTGAGAGCTTGTATTTATTAGCCTGCTGCTGCTGCTACTATTATTCTGGGAACCACTTTGGGGACACTGTACTTGTGTATATCATGAATCATGAGATATTTTAGTTTACTTTAAAAATATAATGATGTTCATATTTTTCAAAAATATTTGCTCTAACATAGAAGAGAGACAGAGGTGAGGCACAGGAAGTTAGACCAGGAAAAAAAGGAATCCCAGTGTTCCATTTCTTGCAATCCTTGAACCAATGGCTCTAGGGTGTGGAGCCAGGCATAAAGTACATTTCAGAGGGAAAGTAGGAGGATGTGTAACAAAAATTAATGTTGAGGGTGCTGGTTTCTGTCATCATGTGGATGGTGTTGCTAATCTCAGAGACGACACAGAATAAGTGATGAAAAATTTGGTAATGGATAACATTTGGATTTGAGGTGCTGGTGGGACATATATGCAGAGAGTGCTAGTAAAAGAAAAAAAAATATGAACTCAGGAGAAATGTCAGGGCCCAAAAATGAAGTTGTGGGGAAGATAAGCACACACCATTTGTGTGAATGTATGTCACAAGTAAAAGGGTGACAGTATGTAACTCCAGGGATCCTAATAATTAAAAGTGACAAGGAAACAAGAAAGCACCACCATGGGCAGGAATGCAGAAGCAAGTATCACAGTAGTAAGGGTAGAGAAATGGTTAAGAAGCAAGACGCAGTTCCTATGGTAAATCCTGAAGGGCGCTTGGGCTGAATAGTACTTTGACAAGGAAGTCATCAAATGTGACCAGTTAGGGATGATGGTGGGCTTCCCACAGTGCAGCAGGACACAGTGGTCCTGTACATCATCAATTGATCTCTTGCAATGTTAAGACCTGAATTAGTTTCCCAAGGCAGGAGAGCAGGATTTGCTGGCTCTGCTTTACCAAGACGTATAATAAAGATAATAACTAGCAGCATCTACATTTGATTATTAACTAAGCTACAATTTTGAAAATAAGAAATTTTAAATTAATAATTTCATATAGTATAATTTAAAGACCCATTATTAAAAATGTGCTATCAGGTGGAAAATGGGCGAGATAATTCCTGAGTGGGCAGCTGTTTCACTTTATGATGTATAGCTATTGCAAAACAAAATCTGACATTTTCTCACAGGCTAGAGGACTTACAGGTTTGGAGTTTTAATACAGAACAATTTTGTTTGGGACATTTAAAAATATTTTCTTTTTATTAGGATATTAATTGTATGTATTAATGGGGATCATTGGGATATTTCAACACACAAATACAACATATACTAAAGGACATTTTAATTTACTTTTTTTTACTGAAGAATGAAGGAAAAAGTTCTGTGAAACAATTCTGTTTTCTAAAAGCAATTAACTCAGACCAAAAGAGAGAGAGAGAGAGACAGACAGACAGACAGACAGACAGAGAGACACTCTTCTGCGGTACATGTCATTTTAAAAAATCCACCTCATCTTCACTGAGATCTCTCGCTCCCCTGCAGCAGATGTGTGGTGTAGGTGGACATTAGGTGGAAGATAGTAGCATATGCCCATCGCCACCATGGGGATGACTAAGGCCAAATTAAACCAAGGGGATAACATTACTATTGCTACTAGTATTGGAAAATGCTACACATAAAACTGTTTAACTGCTTTAAACTGTAGGCAGATGGTGAGGGTAGAAGCAATAGGCACATGGGGTTTTTCTACAGAAATGTTTAAAACCATGGAAAAGAAACTCTGCTCATTTTAAAGCAGTTTTAAAAAAAACCTGATTTCAAAGATGACATGACCAAGCTAAAGAGGTGCAAAATAAATTGTAAAAATAAAATAATCCTATTGATATACTACTGTGGTTATCTTTCTTTCCACTATTTTTGACATTATATATATATATATATATATATATATATATATATATTTGAAATAGATCACAAACTGTATTAAGTTTTGCGTGTAGTTTTTTTATAATTAGGTTGTATTTATGATTTTCCTATACTATTAGATATTACTCAAAAATTTTCTTGGCTTTGTTTTACTTTCTGGTGCTGGAGAGTGAGGCCAGAGCTTCAGACATGCTAAATACAGCTCCATCACTGAGCTACACCTAAAGCCCCAAATATGATGACCCTTAATGGTTACAAATTATTCCCATTGTACACACAGATTACAATTTACCTATTGCTCTTCTTACTTATGTTTAGGTTATTTCAATATCATACTGTTATAAACAGTGCAGCAATTAACCTCGTGAAATAGGTGTTTTTGAGTACTTTTATGACTATTTCCTTAAATTACATTCCAGGAAGTACAGATAATTGAAGTGATATAAACTTTATCACTTTATAAGATTATAAACTTACAAACTATTATAAGGTTCTTGCCATAAACTATCAAAATACTCTCTGAAATGACTGCAAATTTACAGTAGTGTACAAAAATACCCATCTCTCTGGAAATGAATATTACCATGTTTGCTTTTTAATATTTGCAGATCAGGTGAAAACTGGAATCTCATCATTTTGATTTGCATTTATTTGATTAGTAAGAGGCTGAACTTTTCATTTGTTTACTTGTCATTTCTACTCCCTCTTTTGTGAGGAGTCCATGTCCTTTGCCTATTTATTTAGTGGGGCATTGCAGTTTTTTCATATATTCATTAAAAAGAGCTCCATCTTCTGCTCATTATATATGTTGCAGATATTTTCTGTTATGTGTTACTATTTTAATTTTGTTTATGGTGTTACTTAATTTAGACTTTTTCTTACTGTATCCATATTAACAGTTTCCTTTTAGTGGTTTTTTCCACCTTTTCATGCTCAAAAATTATTTCTCCAACCTAAATCTATTAAATATCCAAATGTATACTAATTTTATTTTTAGGGTTTAACTTGTACAGATAAATCATATGCAAATCACTTTCATATATAGGAAGCTCATTTCAAGTATTTTTCATATAGATAGTTTAACCAACAAATGATAATCAGGGATGTTGGCTATTTCTTTCTGTTTTGATGTTTTCTTCATTATATCATCAATCCCCATCTCTCTCTCTCTCTCTCTCTCTCTCTCTCTCTCTCTCTCTAATGAATGACTGCATGGATGACTTTCACTTTATGATCTGTGTTGGATCTCAGGTGGGCAGGTCAGCTCTGACTCACTGAATGTAGCTCTGACTCATTGAATGTACCTCACTAACCGTATGTTCTGAGCAGCCTCGCCTACCACAGGAGTTTACCAGATCAGGAGTTCTGCTGGTTTTCCCTGCAGTGTGAAGAAAGGTTTAGTTTTGTCTAGTGACATGTAAACTCAATTTTGACTGACTTATTCAGAAATAAATCAGTATCAGACTGGTCAAAGGAATCCATTTTGGCAGCAGAGGCATCTCTTGTGGGACATGTCAGAGATTCTGGAATCAGGAACCAGAGAGTAGTAACCAGGACTTCTCCTGGACAGTGCCATGTCACCACCTGGGTATTTGTAAAGGCCTCCAATGTTATTCTCTGGTACTCCTGAAAATTCTGTGTGCTGCCTTTGCTTCCTCTTATGCTTAATTAAACCACACAGAATGCATTTAATATTTTCAGTGAAGAAAACAATCAAAATACACACACACACACACACACACACACACACACACACACACACGAAAATCTGACTAGAAACGTTAACAAAATTTAGCCTTTTCAATAACCAAGATTAAAAAATAATTTAATTAAAAAAATTTTATTAAGACATGTTTGCAGTACTTAATGATTACAATCATTATAGCAAGTTGGTACTCATTCATACCACATTTTAATTTTGTTTTTTCCCCTTGTCCATCCTCAAATATTGTTTTCTCACAGCAATCCCTTTCCAGTCTCTTGGTTATTTCAGAGCATATTTTCCTTCTTTGCAGGTGTGGGTGGAATGAGAATACAGGAAAAGGGCATGAAATACTGTTATGAGTCCACCCATCCTTTTCTTCCAGGATCACTTCTAACTGGTCATGCTTAGTAACAGTATTAACAGTATTCTATAACCATCTTGTATACAGTTGACTTTATTAAGACTTATTCACTGATTTTTCTTGGATTTTCTAGGTGATTTGTATCAAAGGAACCCAATAGATTTTAATACATTTGAATTATACATTTCATTTCAGTTTTATGTGCTACTTGACTGCAAAGAGCTTTCAAAATAAAGTTAAGATACTAATGAGGAAATATTTTAATACAATGCTTCTAGTATTTCACTAAAGTTAATGACCATTTAGTCTAAACTAGATGGTTTTCTCCATTATGAAATTCTCCATTCTAAAGATTTTTTAAAGCAGAAATTGATGCTTAATTTTATCAAATGGTTTTACTGGGATGAGTATTTGAAACCCATTGTTATGATGATTTATTAACAGTGATCACAATACTAAACCAAAACATTGTTGGACTAAAGTTCAGTAGTTTAGAACAAATCTTGTATTAGTCTACTAAATTTTAACATTTAAATTTCAAAGTGCAAAAGAGTAGTAATTTTCTTACTCTATTCTACATACTTTTGCTTTCTTCTTTACATAGAAAATATCATTGCTTTTTGTGCTGATAAGGTATGACCATAACATCATTGCCTAGCAGTGGAAGGGAAGACTGAGACAGGCATAAATGTTATGCTTTTGTAACTAGGTTTGCTTTTTCTGCTCACAGTTTTGGGTGCTTACTGGTATTTTATCACTGCTTAAAAATTTTAAAGATTGAGGAATTTAGAGCAGAGTTTTGTTTGTTTTAGCTATTTATGCCCATTTTCCCTGTTCTATCTTGTGAAAGTCTGCAGTAATAGCGCCTTTTCACAGACAGTTTTGTTTCATTTGGTGCTCAGACTGAACCCAGTACCTCTTGCATTTTAGGTAAATACTATACCACTGAGCTACAGATCTAGCTCTTTAGACTTACTATTTTTTTCTTTTTACTCTTGAGACAGCATCTAAGTTTCCCAGGCTGGCCTCGAACTTGTAGTCATCCTGCATCTGGTTCTCAATAACTGGGAGTACAGGCATGTACCACCAAGACAAGATGGTTTATAGTATCTTTGAACATTGCTTTGTTCTGTTTACCTGGTTTCCTGCCAAAGGGGAATATTATTAAAAATAAGTGAATGCTCAATTTTCTGATTTGAGATGTTTAACAACAAATAGAACATGCAGTTCCTGAAATCTAGTCAAGAAAGAATGCTGTTGGATGGGTAGTAGATGTCTCTGGCCAGTTTCAAAATCAGTTTTCTCATGGTAAGAAATGACTGCCAGCCATTCTGACCACTGGCATGGCTATTACGTCTCTGAAGGTGAGGGTGCAGTGCAGCAGGGTGAAATCCATCTTCTGCCTACTGTCTACATGGCTGCTGTACTCTTCCTGATGTCTAGCCCTGAGCTCACTGCTGACACAAGAGTATGTGACAGGAATTAAGGATAATTCCTACAGAAGACATGACCAGCCATTAGCATATTCTTACTCTCTAGCTCTACTGTAGCTTTACAAATTGGGGTCAATGGCAAGCTGTGAACAGATATTTTAATGAAAAGCATGATTAGCTATCAAACACACAACACAGGAGTCAACTGCTTACCCTGAAATACGTTCATGCTAGCAATTTAAATGTAGATATTATAACTTCTTGCCCTGCTAAGGAAGACAACTTCAGGAAGTAAAAAGGAGTAAGCAAGATTCAGGTTAGAGATCCACATAGGACGGAAATGGTCAAGGCCACATATTACTAGAAGAAATGGACAGGCATCATTTATGTCAACAAAAAGAACCAAAGGAATAAAATAACAATTTCACACAGCCCCTGGCAAAGCATACTCAGATCTTCTGTGGGATCTGTTGTCAGAGGAGGCATGCATGAGGCATGTCCCAGGGAGACAGAAGAATTTGCATTTGACCCTTCTCTCCTGAAAATCAAGACTATCAATTGAAGTCACTAGTAATAAGCTCAAAATTCACATTTCCTATGAAATAATGGCACAAAAGTACCACATGTGAACCAACACCTATTTTTTTTAACTTTAAGGATGCCAGAATATGTCCAACTTACCGATCTTATTACTTCATACCCTGTATTTGGCAAATTTCAGATGATTTGCATCTCCAATGAAGCAAGGCATATTCTTCTCCACCACTCATTCAATAACTGGCTGGTGACCCCTAATTATTGTAGAGTTCCAGAATGTTCTCACATGGCAAACATAGGCTTTTAGGCCTAGTTATTACAGCATATAGATGTAAAGACTATGAACTAAGATGTACAAGATACGGTCCACAAATATCTTTACGTTTTTAAATGTAATACAATAAAAGGCACATTACCATTAATTCTCCTCAAAATACCCTCCCCTCTCACTTTGAGCATGCTTTTCCTATTGTTCTTGCCACTTTCTGAAGCAGTTCTGGAAATCCTCTTTGTGTCTTTAGTTGTTGTGTTGTGACTGCTCTGATATCCTTTATCAATTCCAAATTTTCACCTTTCATAATAATTCTGACTTTGGGCAAGAGTGTGAAGTCACAAGGTGCCAGCTGAGGACAACCATAATGTTTTTACAAGCCTGCCTTTCCATTGGATGGTACTAAGCAGCAGCATAACCTTAAAAAAAAATCATACCTTACAAAGACTCATAAAACAGGACTTCCAGAACCGCTTCTGAAAGTGCCAGGACAATGGGATCACTGTGCTCAGAGCAAGATGGAGTATTCTGAGCAATATATTTTTTTATTGTAATACATTTTTTGGAATTTAAACATTCATTGGATATTCTGATCATCCTTTGTATTGCTATTCCAGATAAACAAGGAAATAGATGGCTTCCTTCCTGGGAGGGCCAGGTAACAGGACAACATGTTTTCCTATGAAAAGATCTCCCAGCAGGCCGAGGATATAGCTCAGAGGACAGTGCCTACCTGGCAAGAGTGAGGTTGTGAGTTTCATTCCCAGTACCAAGAAGCAGAAGAAGGAGAAAGAGAAGGAAAAGGAGAAGAAGAAAAAGATTTTCAAAATGAAACATCCACCCTGTGATGAAATGAGACAACCATATCGAGAATATTCAGCCTGGTGTTTTACCCTTTCTCCCTTAATATTTTAGATGCTGAGATAGTCATCTATCATCAGACCTTGAAATCCTAAATGTATATTTTCAATAAAAAACATAAGACTCATATAAATAAATGTTGAGAACACAGTTGTGTGTTATGTGTTATACTGGAAAAATCTCCTTTGAAATAACTAGAAATATGCTATTGCAGCCTTGGAAGATATATTTTAAATATTAGAAAAAATATATATATATAAAGAAAAATATATGGGAATTCTTTGAATAATTATTCAAAATCACCTTTGATTGTTAGTAGATCACGTCAAAACTTTAAGAAAATTAACCAAATGTAACTTCTCTATATCCAGTGATTAAAAGAGCAGCACCGTGCCTGTGATTACGCACAAGGCTTTTGGTTTTTGCTCACCAAGATCTGACACCTTAATTGATGCAGCTCATGCTTTAGGAAAATGTTTAGGTGCACTGGTATGAAGGATTCTCCACCAATACAGGGATTGGCCTCAATGTCAACAAAGAAACAGGTAGAGGGACTGCAGTATTCTTTAAAATGGTGAGGCATCTACTCCCCCCAGCCCAGGGTTTTCCAGGCAGGTGCTATGTTTTGTTGACCACCCCGACCCGATTTGTCCTGTGAGGCCTGTTGGCTTACTACTCCTCTGCATGTCTCCTGTCCAGTCTTGAAACTGGCACAGTAATACAGTTCATTCCTGAAAACAGGAGCAGGTATTTTTTCTATCCTTAAAGCGTACCGTAAGTGATAAATACAGCAACACTATGCTGGGTCTTAGTATCTAGAGTGGCTCTCAAGAGTTCGTATATGAGTGTGAGTGCCCGTGTGTGTCTCTGTACATGAAATCTTTAGTCCAAGCCCAAAATGTGAGAGGTTTAGCTTCTCTGGCTGAAGCAAACATGCATGGGAGGATGTGAACCACACTTTCAGGTCACACTTCCCAGACCTTATCACTGAGGCAACCTCTCTGGAACTGAGGGTTCAGGTGTACCAGCGCTGGATTTTTAAAAAATAATTTCCAAAATAAGCCCTAAACCAGAGAAAGTGAATGAATCAAAGGACCACCAAAGGCTGGTATGACACAATGAAAATATCATGGACTTGTGTATGTGTCCTGGCACCACCTGTTATGTGGGACGCACATTCCATTGTTCAGCACCCACTCCCGATGCCAAGAAGCCTGTGTTCTAATTTCCTTTTTTACACACTAGGGTATCCTATCATTTTTACCTGTCATGAATTCAAATCAGATATAATGATCCTTCAGAAGTTTCTTAAAATCTCACACCCTTGTTCTTTATAACACTGTGCATACTTTCAAAGATAAATAGTTACATGTAGTTGTAAGAGCTAGCTTTATTCATTTGATAGATAACCTGAAGCTTTGGGAAGGTCCCTCTGACAGACCCTGACAGTTCAAAGTAATATAGTGGATGTGTAGAAGCACTGGGTAGACTCAGATCTTGTACCCTGAGGACCAAAGTGTGTTACATATAGTTTTTAGAACATTATCAGTAACCAGCTCCTTCACAGTGAGAGGGTTTCAGGTGGCAAGAGTCCTGCGTTTCAAAGTGGCTCAAGGTTTCCAGCCTAGAGTTATGTTCTCAGTGTCCAGAAGGGACACCATATGAAGAGCTCTGCAGCCTTCCTTACTTATCTCACCAGCACCACTGGGTCACCGTGATGTCATGGGGCACAAAGTTCCTGAAAGTTTAATAGAACCAGCTACTGTTTCAGCTAGAGAGAACACACTGGAGATGTCCTTAGATGGGTCAAGTTATTTTGATGCTTACATGACACATGCTTGATGCTTATTAAACGTCGTTTGCAGTAAGCATTAAAGGGCATCTCCTTGCAGACACACTCTATGGTTGCTGCAGCCCAAAAAATCTCAAATAATGGGCAGCTTAACAACACAAACACGAGACAATAAAGACCCACACTTCAAAGATCAGCTTCCAGATTAAGCTGAGAAAGTAACTAGAGTTGAGCACAAAAACTCACAAATTATGCTGTTGACCACATTACTACTTGGGAAAATAAGAGAAAAACTTGGAAATAGCCAAAATACTCATGAGAGGGAAAAAGTAACAGTATATTCATAAAATGGAATATTTTATATCCATTAAGACCAAATACTAGCAAAAATATTAATGCTATATAAAAATACTCAAAAGATAACATGAAAATGACGTACATTTATACAAATTAATTCCAAGTAGTAGAGTGATTTAGTAGGTGACTTTTACTTATAACCCACCCTTTCTGGGGAACTGTTTTGGAGATTGATCCCAGGGCCTTTGCACTTAGCTGCATCCCAGCCCCTCTTTTTTTTTTTAAAAACATCTTGAGTCATAGTCTTTCTAAATCACCAAGTTTCCTAGGCTGGGTTCAAACTTGCAATACTCCTGCTTCAGCCCCCCAGAGTGCTTGGATTACAACTGTGTGTCATGATGCCAGCTTTTACTTTCATTCTGTAAATTTTCTACAACAAACATGTACAGCTTTTGTGAACAGTAAAAAAATCTTTTTAACCTGATTTAATTTCAGGTTTTTTTTTTTTTCAAAGATCATCTCTTCCTCCTAAATTAACCAACTTTTCTTATATTTACACTTCTGAACTTTCTCTACAATTCCCCTCCCCAAGCTGGGGAAACCAAAACCTGTTCCCAACTCCAGCACAACAGTATAATGTGTAGCTCCTCTCTACGCTTGAACTCTGCACATGAAATGGTTAGCACTGCGGACATACACCTTAGCATTTCACAACAAGCTCTGTAATTACCCACTGTTACACCTAACATAAAAGCTTAGACCTTGAAAAGCTTGCAATTTACATGGCTTTTGTAGAGAAGTACTTACATGCTGCTGCACTAAATTAAAAAATCTGCATTAAAGCATCATTAAAGCTGCAATTGTAATTATGCCAGACTGAGTTCAAAGACGAAGACAGCATTACAGTACATGATATTTCAATGTGCCAGAAAAGAAAAATACCCTTTAGCATGTGTACTTGAATTTAAAATACACTCTTCTAAACTTGCCTTCCATGTGGCCAAGTAAATGTGGACCTCTTTGGTGGTGTTGGGCATCCAGCAATAGCACTGGGCACTGGCCAAGCCACATGCTGAAAGGACCCTGGCTCAAATCCTGTGATCTCCTTAAACAGTGAGCTTGACCGTGATACAAATATATAGCAGCTAATGGCATGAAGACGACATCTAAATTTACAGAAAACTGAAGATTTCTGACACAACTCCCAAGATAACTTGGGGAAAAATTGATGAGGAAAGAGCTAGAACCACTGTTGGACAATAAAAGCTAGAAGCAGTCACTCAAAGCTGTCCAGCCTAAGGCTATAATGACTAAAGGCCATGTGCAGACTACAGAGGTGATTTAGCAAGGATTTTAAATACATCTTTCATCTCTGGATAAGCATTTATTACCTCAGAACAAAAGCAACATGATACGTGACATAATTTCCTATTTTTCAACTAGAACATCAAAAAAGTTTAATTTGAATATATAAACTTTAAGGGACTTAAATCAGATAACAATATATGTCAGTTATGATATTTAATGTACTGGCATATATAAACATACATAAATATATGAATGATGGTGAAATATATAATTATATATTATAAAGATTTATATCTAAAAATGCCTAGCCAAAGTTGATAAACCAATTATTTTAATTTCCAACTGTATTTTACAAGATTTAAAACTAAAAAGATTCTCTGATCTCAACCTTTGAGAAAATTTGCCATTTGAGACTCTAGTTTCTCAAAAATTCTTTCCCCTCTAAAATATGTAAGAATCTTTTTTGTTGTAATAAAAGTAACCTCAAGAATTCCCAATGTCCACTTTCTATCAAGAAGAGACAAATTTCAGATTCCTTAATCGGGCAAAGCGCTGCCCTGTTTGCTCTCTGGATTTAGCATTTTGTGGATCAGGATTCGCTGGGTGACTAAATTATTAAAGTATTTGAAAGGTGATATTCCTCAGCAATGGTCAAAACAGATTATATTATAGGCAAAGTGAATTTTAGGCAAGTTTTGCTAAAACTACTTTCCATGTGAAGTAATTAAGATTGGGTATGATGTGGGGGCTTTGTAAGTAATTCAGTATTTAAGTGGAGAAAAATGAAACCTTGCCATATAACCTTAGGGCATATGCTGCATTTTTGAACCTAAAAATTAAATGAAACTAGGGACATCTCTATAGGAACATTTATTTAGTTTTTCAACAAATGTAAAGTACTTGATAAGGCTTGCTGACTTGATAATGCCATTTTTCTCTCTCTCCAACTGAGAATACTGTCTTCCATTGGATTCTGTAACAACACCTTCTCCTCTTTCCCTCCTGCCGCTCTCAGGTTGCTGCTTCTCAGTCTCCTGCTGTCCATTTGTCCTCTTAGGACATCAGAATGCTGGCACTATAGGCTTAGTTCCAGGTTCTGTCTCTTCACTCCAAACTTCCTCCCTTCAAGGACTCTGGATTCCCAAGGTTGTAAGTAGCATCCATAAAAGAATGGCTTCCCAACTAAGAGCAACACACACTCAGCTTCTCAGGCTCAGGTCTATGTCACAACAGCTTGTTATTGTTACTTAGAGTTCTCAAGAGTTTTTAAACCCAGTAAGCAGCAAAGTGAACTCTGAAGCATCATTTCAGCTACCTTTCTGGTTTCCTCCATTGTTCCATATTCTCAGCAAGACAACAGGAAGTCACCTTTCATGAGCACGCTCTCATTCCACATCAGTCTTTTACCAACTACCAGGAATTCTAACTTGAAGTATGCATAATTAAGATCCAACTGATACTTAACATTCAAACTTGAAGGAAAGCCACAGATCACACACACACACACACACACACACAACTCACTCTGAAAATTTTGTTTGAAAATTAAAAAGAGCCTTCCCAATGAATGCAGGAATAAAATCTTGAGTGGTTGCTCAAGAGGCCCAGGTTCTGAATGAATGAATGAATGAATGAAGGTAGAGTCACTTTTGTTAACACAGGGGCTTAAAAATTAAATTTAAGAATCAGCTGCCAATAGCCTTAATTTGTAATTAAAAAGAGAATAAAATGACGAAACAAAGGGCAAAGGGCAAGCCAGTTAAATCCTCCTATACTCACAATAGAGGAATGTGAAAGAGGTCAGTCATTAAATTATTATTAGCAGTAGATTACACGTAAGCATCACAGTCTTCTCAAAGAAGTAAAATGACAAATGCAGGTCACAGGGCAATCGGTCTGAATAAAGGAATTAACAAAGAATAATGATGTTGGTCTATGCACCCAATTGGTGACTCAATACAAAGCAGTACCAAAAACTAGGAAAACACTGGCTGACGTCAATCTATCTGATTTTTATCATTCTTTTCCATAAGCAGGAAGGGCCTGACATGTTACTGCTAAAGGCAACAACTGGCAATTACATAAAGGCTAAGGATTAAAAAAAAAATGATTACAGCATGAAACAGAAGGATGGCGTTCTCTATAATTTAAAGAAATTGATTTACAAAATTCTTGAAATCACAGTTTAATTGTGCTATAGCTTTAACACATGTACTAAATTCAGAAATCCAGTCTTGGGGCCAATTAAAATTTTTAACAATATAAGTATAAGGAGATGCTCCACTTGATCGTGATTAAGAAAATCAACCAGGGTAAAGTTTATTGGCTTATTTTAATTCATATAAGATGAAACTATGAGGAGGACCTCAAGGTGCTCTGGACTGAAGACAAGGTTTTTACAAGTTTAAATTAACTTTTTTTGAGATAGGCTTGTGAATAAGAAAACAGGACAGTGGGCAATCGTGTATACGATCCCTAGGGCATTGATGGTGAGCCTTGTAGAGCTTCTCGTGATAACACACAGCTGGCTGCAGCATGCATGCTATCGTTCACCACCACTGTCCTGGAGAAAATAAAATAATAATGAAGTTTATAACACTTTCTTAAAAATGAAATATAATTTCTGCTAAGGCCATGACTCTGTAAGCTGATAATCTTGCTTTTTCTATTCCCCAGAAGTAAAGAAGCATAGGAACCACAGTGCTTGTCTTGTGCGATCACATGTATGCAGCCAAAGGAGGTCACTGTTTTGCTGAAAGCACATTTTTATACAGGACTAGAGAGCTGGTTCAAACAGTTTGGCAAATCATATTTCAAGCATAGAAAGGCTCCTGCAGGTTTTTAAATTAACGTCACAAAATAAATGAAACAAAGGTGGTATGACACTCAGGGCTATAGCTCTAGTCTAACCTTGGCTAAGAAAAATCCTCCAGTGGTACTGATCATCCATCTCTACTAAGTTGCCCTCACTGGGGGACTAAAATCTGCAAGCACCATCCTACCCACACAAAGCACGAAGAGTGAAAGAAAACTGGATGTGCAGCTGGGAATTTGGCTCAGGGGCACAGTGCCTACTTGGTAAGAGGAGGGTCCTGAGTTCAATTCCCAGTACAAAAAAACAAGAAAGAAAAGAAAAGAAAAGAAAAGAAGAGAAGAGAAGAGAAGAGAAGAGAAGAGAAGAGAAGAGAAGAGAAGAGAAGAGGCTGTGCACACATACGGTGAGCAGAGAAAAGGTATCATTGGCCCCAGAGCCTGCGGAGCACAGAAACTACTTTAATGCCTGCTTTTAGGTTAAAGCCTTCCCACCTCTGTGGGTTAGCCTATGAAGTTCCAGAAGGAGTCAGAAAAACTGTTGTTCAAAAACTTGCTTATGGCTTGGGGAAACCATCACCTTTCACAGACTAAGAAGATGAGGAAATAAAGGACCATGTCATTGATGCTCTACCTTCTCTATGTTTGATGAGTGTAGCAAGTCTCATCCTATGTTTTCTTATAGCCACAGCTATGTTCAAAGGAAGAAGTCAGAAACAGAAAGACGAATAGACCACAAGAAAAAAAAAGAGTAACTTCTACTAGTAAAAAAACACCATTAAAAAAGCAAATGGCAAATTGGAAAAGAATACCAGTAAGATTAAAAGGATCAATACTGCTATCTCCTTGCTTACAAATTATTAAGGTTAAAAAAAACTAAAGGACCATGGGTGAAATTACAGATGAATACAAGGAGATGTAAGAGGTCAATGGATATGGAAACATTTAAAATCCCATCATAATAAAACATGCACATTGCAAATGCTACTCTGCTTAGCTAATATGTGATTCTCAAAAGTATATGCAGTTTTGGCAAGGAGAGGAGTAACAAAGTTTCAGCATTGATATTTGTCACTGGTATGCATGGACAACCACACACATTAGCACAAACTACATACAATGCAGAGATACAACGAAGTGTTAATAGGGATTCATGCACTTAAAGGGGATTTATGCTTTCTCTGTAATTTCTCATATTGACCACAAAATATCAGCTTTCTTATTGTTATGGATTATGTCTAGACGTCCTCCCAAAGTCTTATGCAGTCATTGGTGAAGCTTTTCAGAGGTGGCTGAATCTAGAGTGTGTGACACTGTGATTGACTCATGGTGTTGTGCTAGGATTAAGGGTGTGAGTGTTTCTCATCTGCAGTGCCCCTCTGCCATACCACCCTGCCTCAGAGCCAGGTGACTGTAGACTGAAACCTCTCCAAATTGTGAGCTAAATAAACCTCCCTTTTTTAATTTCAAGTGTTGGGTTTTCTGTCTCAGCAACAAGAAAAAAAATAATAATCAGAAAGTCACCTTTTGTTTTTTAACCAGACTAGCCTGAAGGATTAGACTTAGTGGAATACAACAAAATTTCTTATGAAATGTTACTGTATCTTTAAAATGACACATCATTGTATATGTCTCAGATTTGGCATAGAGGCCCAAAGCTTCAGATTTTACCAAATTCTTTATTGCTCAACCATATATCTTCCAAGGTTATGATTTACATTCTTTTATTATAAGATTTCTTGTAAACATCTAGATTGACACTGGGCTACAATACTCTCAGGAATGCTCTCAGGTATAGCTGTCTACAAAATCGTTGCCATTATCCTGTTTATAAGGTCAGATATGAGGTGAAGGAGTTATAAGATTAAAACAAGTAGAATGGATATAGACCAAATGCAAGTTAAACAAGTTGTACACTACTCTGACCTCTTTTTATGAAGGCCTTCCTCTTTGAACTTGTTTTAATTTTCTGAAATAATGAAAATTTTATTATTTAAAAATATACATGATACAGTATCTCCTTATAGAACCATCTCAATTTTTAAACATGAAAAGACACTGAAGGGATGAACATCAAAACATTCCCAGGGATTCATTCTGAATGAGATTTGGGATGGGTTTTTTTGCCCAATACCTATATATAAAATGACCAAAATTTCATAACCAAAATTTATACACATGCACACATAACACAGTTGATAGAGATATTTCTTGTCTTTAAGAATTCTTAGAGCTGTCCTGATATTACTCCTTTTTTTCCACTCAGAAATTCTCTTATAAATCAGTTATTCACCTGCACATTCCCAGTAAAGCAAAGTTGAAAAATTAAAGAAACAGGTATTTTGGGCAAGATGGCTATATTTGCTACCTTGGGACTCTAAAAGCCTTGGGTTTTGGGGTCTCCATTACTTACCTCCACCTAGTCTAGTAGCCACGTATCACTCTTAGAGCTCAGACCCGTTACCCATTTGAATCAAAATATAGCATGGAAGTGACAGTGTGGTAAACAGGATGTCAAATATGATCTCAAGATTCCTATCCCCTAGTCAGCTGATCAAATATTAATCTAGGTACCACTATGAAGGGATTTTGTAGATGTATTAACAATTCTTAAGTCAGTGAACTTAAAAAACAGAAGTTGTCCCTTCAAATAGGAAGCTGTTTTTCTGGCTTCTGGAAAAAGTCTGACTGAGGCATGAGAAGCAATGGCTGTACCATTACTGGGGGGAGGACGGGCTCTGGGCTGTCAGGATGGAATCAGGACCTCAGCCCTACAAGGCAACAATCTCAGCCTACCTACAGCCTGCAAGAGCTAGGAAGCAGAATCTTTCCCAGCCTCTAGATAAGAGCTGGGCTGACTAATACCTTGATTTGGCCATTAGATACCCTGAGCAAAGAACCCAGGCAGGCCTGTCCAGATTTCTACTGCATAAGACTAGGAGATTAATAAATACATTCTGTGTTGAGTCACAATTTTCGTAATTTGTTACACAGCAACAGAAAACTACTTCAGGTATTTTGTATTTACCTTTTTAGAGCCCCCACCCCTTGGAAAAAGCACTAATATGGTAATTCCTTTAACTTCCCATTCCCTCCAAAGAAACGCTATTAATGATTTGTCCTGTTTTTTCTACAAATGCCCTACGAATATGCATGAATATGCTTTCATTTATGCATGTGTGCATACACACAGAGACATGAACTTACAATATGCATTTTTTTCACTGAATGACTTACCTTGGGCATCTTTGCAATACCACCACATTCATTATAACAACCTGGTGGTACTAGTTATACCTCTGAATCATTTTTTACTTAACTAGTCCTTCAGTGATAACAGGTTAAGTAGAACACTGGAACATTTTACCCTTCCATTTGCTGGTTACAAGCAACCCTACACTTATGCTTTTCATTTATTATCCAAGTATATCATCCTGACAAATTCTTTTATAAGGATTTTCTGAGGCAAAAGGTAAAAGCATTTAAAGTTTTAACCAACACTGCAAACTATAACCAAAATAGTTGGACTGATTTGTATCATGTGAAAGGGACTGTTTCCCCACATCTTTGCTATTACAGGATTTTATCAACTTGAAAAAAAATATATATACTAAGTAAATGACCCTACAGTATCCTATTATCTTGGTTCACATTTATCTTACAACTGCAATGAAATATTGTTCCATGCTTTCATTGGCCAATGTTTTCTACGACACACACCTTCAGCCCATTCACACCACTTTGTATCAATTTACACAAGCTCTTTGTACACTAAGGCAATCAGTTATGGGTACACAGATGTTTCCCACACTTCCTTAAAAATTTGCTTTTGACACAGGAATTGCACTTAAAGGAGAGAGACATCAGTCTCTTTCTTTAAGGTTTCTGCATCATATTTTATGTTTAGAATCTTTCACAAACTAGAAGTCTATGTTTTCTCTTTTTTTCTTTAATGGGCCTATCTTGTTCCTTGTTCTTCCAGGAATCCCTGACTCCTCAAACACTGTTTTATGTAGAAGGCACCCTGCAAGACACTCAGCAACATCTGCTCTTGCTCAGCATTCCGTACCATTGCTAAGGCGCAGGTCTCTATAGGGACATTTGGCCGGTGTAGATTCAGGAATCAGTGAGGCTGGCTGGGCTCACATATTTCCCACCCTAAGAAGAGAAAGTGGATCTCTACCTTTTAGGCAAATAAGTACTAGGAGATTGTAGCATTTCTTCTCTCTCTTTGCATGGACATCAAAGAATCCTTACCTGGCAGTCTGTGTATTAAACACAGGATAGAGAAGGTGGGGACAAATAAGGAGACCCAAGGCACCAGGGTGGGGAGGACACACTGCCTATTATCAAAGCACAAGGACTGATATTTCTCCTCACATATTCTCCTCTTACTCAGAAATGGGAATCTACTAGACCGATAAATGCCATTTCTTACAAAAAGCCTGACATTTCTACTGCCTCTGAGTGAACAAGAACCTATTGGCTCTGTAGATTGAAGAAAAATATCCTGGGGCCTGAACAACAGGCTCCTCTGTTTACTGTAATGGCTACATTTTCAAAAAGAATTCTAAGGGAAAAGAATTCAAACTAAAATTATACAAGCAAGAGAAAAATAATTAAAAGGATCATTACACATCATCTCCTTAACTACATAATCTCCTTTATCAATATTAGAACTAAAGAAAATCACAGCAGTAAAAGACTAATCAATGGACACAAAAGGATGATAAAATTACTACAAAGAAGAGTAAGGAAACATATCTTAAATCACCATTGAACTATGTGTAAGAAACAGAATTTATCATTCACTTAACACCTAGTAAGACTGCCAGGCACTGTGCTTGGGGAGGATTTAAATAACAAATAATTCCAGTCCTCAAGTCAGTATTTAGCCTTGCTTGACCCTCTATGGGCCTTAGAATTATGACAGTCATGTAATATCAACCTCACAATTATGAATGCTTGTAATGGAATAATATGTACTCATCATATGACTTTGAAAATTAATATCCCGAGAGAAGTTTCAAAGATGGCAGACCTAGAGGTAGCAGGATATGGAGCCTCTCTGAGAGAGACAGCTCAAATGCCAGAATAGAACACCCTGGAGAGATCCAAACAGAGGGAGATGAACTCTCTCAACCCAGGAAGAAACTGAAGGAAAAGAAACTGCTTGAATACGAGGTCCCAGGGCTACTATTAGAGAAGCTAAGATAGGCAAGCACTGCACTCTGGCCGAGCCGCCTGAATTCGTACCTGAGATCCACTTGAGCGACCGAACCTGCACCGATGAGACTGGCTTGAGCGGCTGGAGCGCAGAGCTAAACAGCCCTGCCTGTGGCTCGCCCGGACCCGCCCTGCATGCGACCCATCCAGAGGCACCTGAATTCGCACTACAGCCGGGCTGAGGTAAGAGGTCAGGGAGCCCAGTAGTTCTTGGGGACCGGCATCAACACGTGGTGAGTGATGGGAATGGGACCCTCCTGCGGGAAAGGGGCAACCAACTAGACGACATATTGGAGTTGGGCAGGAAAGCCCTGGCTCTGTAAGGAAGCGGCTTCAGTTGGTTGCTACCCTCGCAGAGTAGATTGGTGGAATCTGCTTGGACTGGGCTGGGACCCAGTGGGTATTCACAAATCAATTGGTTCCCTGAGGGCTGTGCGCACTGACGCAGTGAAGGCCCGGGAAGGTTGACTGGCCTAGAGGGGAGGGGCCAGCGTATACTACCCTTCCTTGAACTTCAGTCTCTGATAGCGGATGGCATAGGTCAGAAGCCCCAAGCCTACATGCTCTAGAAGAACCCTAACCAACCAGAAAAGGGGCTGGGAATTACACTATACACTTATATGGAAGGAACCAAAAACATGATGAGAGGGAGAAATAAGAAAAAGCCCCCAGCCCCTAAACCTGAGAATATTGACCCAGGAGAGGCAAATATAAAAGAGATTGAAGGCAGCAAACATGAAACATCAAACACAGCATCAGTGGACAAAAAGAGATATCTTCGGGACCTCGTAAACGAGATCAAAACTGAAATATTAATTCAAGTTAAACAACAGCTAAGTAGATTAATAAAAGAAAGGCTAGGCATCTCTCAAGAAAACACAGACAGAAGAATGGAGGAACACAAAAGGAGAGAAACGTTCCATGAAGAATATAAAAAAACATAGAAATCATGAAGCAGATTCAAAGAGATTACCAGGAAACTAAAGACTCCATAGAAAGTTGGCAAAACTGCCTGAAAGAAACCAAAGATAGATTATCAAAAATTGAACACAGGCTTGCAATCTGTGATCATGAAAGGGAAGATCTCTTAAAAATAACAAGGGAGCAGGCAGTAACCATACAAAGGCTAGAGGATGACAAGAGGATCTATAACTTAAGAATAAAGCATGTGAATGAAGAAGCAGGAGTCAAAACAGAAGAACTGCAAAGGCTATTCACAGAAATTATTAAGGAAAACTTCCCAAACATAGAAAAAGGAAATGATATGCAGA